>JARQWZ010004600.1:0-104374 GCA_033150135.1 Gobio occitaniae | reverse complement strand
CTGCTCCGCACATGCCCTGAGAACACGACCAGGGATGTTGTCTGGTCCAGCAGCCTTGTGCGCGCTGATCCGGCTCAGTGACTTGCAGACATCTGTGGTGGAGAGTGTGATTGGTGGGTCAGCTGAGGGTTTGAGCTTGGTGGCAGTTTCTCTGTTGTCTCTTTCAAAGCGAGAATAAAAGTGGTTTAGCTCGTTCAGGAAGTTGACATCAGTGGCTGCGGGGGTGGAGTGGGGGGGTTTGTAGTCACTGATGGCCTGGATGCCCTGCCACATGCGTCGAGGGTCAGAGTTGGAAAAGTGACCCTCTATCTTTAGCTTGTAGCAGTGCTTGGCCTTTTTGATGCCCCTCTTCAGGTTTGCTCTGGATGTACTGTAGGCTTGTGCATCTCCTGATCTGAAGGCAGTATTGCGTGACTTCAGCAGGAGTCACACTTCCCTGTTCATCCATGGCTTCTGATTTGGGTATGTGGTGATCTGTTTCTGGGTTGTAACACTGTTAATGGTGGTTTTGATATGATCCAATACAGAGGAGGTGTAGAAGTCAATGTCCGTGTGAGTGCCACTGGTGGCTTGAGAAGCAAACACACTCCAGTCTGTGTGTAGAAACCTTTTCTGGAGTGTGGAATCAACCCCCGCAGGCCACACCTTGATGGTCTTCACTGATGGCTTCACACGGTTGATGAGGGGTGCATATTTGGGGATGAGGAACAAAGAAAGGTGATCTGACTGTCCCAGGTGGGGGAGGGGTGTCGCAACGTAAGCACCAGCCATGTTTGTGTAAACATGGTCTAAGGTTTTGTTTCCTCTGGTGTGGCAGGAAACATGCTGGTGAAACTTGGGTAGCACTGACTTTAAGTTTGAATGATTAAAGTCACCTGCAACAATAAAAGCAGCTTCCGGGTGATCAGTCTGTTGTTTACTGATGGCTGCATGAAGTTCTTTCATAGCAAGCTTGGCATCAGCATCCGGGGGAATATAGGCTGCAGTTATAATGGTGGAAGTGAACTCCCGCGGTAGATAAAACGGTCTACATTTAACCATGAGAAACTCGAGGTTAGCTGAACAATGACTCCCAACAATAGCAGAGTTTGTGCACCAGGCTTTGTTAATGTAAATGCACAATCCACCACCTCTGGTCTTACCGGAGCCATCTAATGTTCTATCCGCCCGGAGCGTGTGGCATCCCGCTAGCTCAATAGCGGTGTCCGGTATTCCGCCGTTTAGCCAGGTTTCCGTGAAGATTAGGACGTTACAGTTCAAAAGTTTCTTGCTGTGTGTGATGCTGAGTCGAATCTCCTCCATTTTGTTCACTAGCGACCGTACATTGGCAAGGAAAATACTGGGTAAAGAGAGCCGATGTGGGGTTAGCCTTAGCTTTAGCCTTAGCTTAGCTCTCAGACCTCCGCGTTTTCCCCGCCTTTGTTTACGATCTCGGCGCCGCCTGCGAGCACTTCCGCCCGGCCGGGTAGAGTGCATAGGAAGTATTTTTAGATGGCGGCGCGAGTAGTTCGCGAGGCTCTGGGTCTCTCCAGATTCTGCAATTTTGCGGTATTTTTCCTGCTCATCTCGGGTCGGTTCGTTCAGAATAGTTGTGCCTTAACATCGTACACCCGTGGTGAGATTTTGGATATTGGTTTGCGAATTTCCGACAGTTTTATGGACAATCTTCGACTCCTTCCTGAGATCGCTAGGACACCCGAGGCTATGCACTCTACCCGGCTGGGCGGAAGTGCTCGCAGGCGGCGCAGAGATCGTAAACAAAGGCGGGGAAAACACGGAGGTCTGAGAGCTAAGCTAAGGCTAAAGCTAAGGCTAACCCCACATCGGCTCTCTTTACCCAATATTTTCCTTGCCAATGTACGGTCGCTTGTGAACAAAATGGAGGAGATTCGACTCAGCATCACACACAGCAAGAAACTTTTGAACTGTAACGTCCTAATCTTCACGGAAACCTGGCTAAACGGCGGAATACCGGACACCGCTATTGAGCTAGCGGGATGCCACACGCTCCGGGCGGATAGAACATTAGATGGCTCCGGTAAGACCAGAGGTGGTGGATTGTGCATTTACATTAACAAAGCCTGGTGCACAAACTCTGCTATTGTTGGGAGTCATTGTTCAGCTAACCTCGAGTTTCTCATGGTTAAATGTAGACCGTTTTATCTACCGCGGGAGTTCACTTCCACCATTATAACTGCAGCCTATATTCCCCCGGATGCTGATGCCAAGCTTGCTATGAAAGAACTTCATTCAGCCATAAGTAAACAACAGACTGATCACCCGGAAGCTGCTTTTATTGTTGCAGGTGACTTTAATCATTCAAACTTAAAGTCAGTGGTACCCAAGTTTCACCAGCATGTTTCCTGCCACACCAGAGGAAACAAAACCTTAGACCATGTTTACACAAACATGGCTGGTGCTTACGTTGCGACACCCCTCCCCCACCTGGGACAGTCAGATCACCTGTCTTTGTTCCTCATCCCCAAATATGCACCCCTCATCAACCGTGTGAAGCCATCAGTGAAGACCATCAAGGTGTGGCCTGCGGGGGCAGATTCCACACTCCAGAAAAGGTTTCTACACACAGACTGGAGTGTGTTTGCTTCTCAAGCCACCAGTGGCGCTCACACGGACATTGACTTCTACACCTCCTCTGTATTGGATCATATCAATACCACCATTGACAGTGTTACAACCCAGAAACAGATCACCACATACCCAAATCAGAAGCCATGGATGAACAGGGAAGTGCGACTCCTGCTGAAGTCACGCAATACTGCCTTCAGATCAGGAGATGCACAAGCCTACAGTACATCCAGAGCAAACCTGAAGAGGGGCATCAAAAAGGCCAAGCACTGCTACAAGCTAAAGATAGAGGGTCACTTTTCCAACTCTGACCCTCGACGCATGTGGCAGGGCATTCAGGCCATCAGTGACTACAAACCCCCCCACTCCACCCCCGCAGCCACTGATGTCAACTTCCTGAACGAGCTAAATCACTTTTATGCTCGCTTTGAAAGAGACAACAGAGAAACTGCCACCAAGCTCAAACCCTCAGCTGACCCACCAATCACACTCTCCACCACAGATGTCTGCAAGTCACTGAGCCGGATCAGCGCGCACAAGGCTGCTGGACCAGACAACATCCCTGGTCGTGTTCTCAGGGCATGTGCGGAGCAGCTCACTGAGGTTTTTACAGACATTTTCAACCTGTCTCTTGCCCAAGCAGCTGTACCATCATGCTTTAAACGCACTTCCATTGTGCCAGTGCCAAAACACTCTAACCCGAGGTGCCCTAATGACTACCGCCCTGTAGCACTCACACCCATCGTCATGAAGTGCTTTGAGCGGCTGGTCCTGGAACACCTAAAAGACTCTCTACCATCCACATTGGACTCACACCAGTTTGCCTACCGCAGCAATAGGAGCACAGAGGATGCCGTTTCCATGGCACTGCACTCTGTGCTCACTCACCTGGACAATAAGAACACTTACGCACGCATGCTGTTTGTTGACTTCAGCTCAGCATTCAACACTGTCATCCCAACCAAGTTAATAGCCAAACTTGGAGACCTGGGCATCAATACCTCAATGTGCAACTGGATTTTGGACTTCCTAACTGACAGACCCCAGAATGTTCGTTCAGGATTCACCTGCTCCACATCCATCACTCTTAACACTGGTGTACCACAGGGCTGTGTGCTAAGCCCGTTTCTCTACTCCCTCTTCACCGCCGACTGCAAGCCTGTGTATGGATCTAATTCTATCGTCAAGTTTGCGGACGACACTACGGTGATTGGTCTCATCAGCAACAACGATGAGACTGCCTATAGGGAGGAGATCCAGCACCTGGCCACATGGTGCACCGAAAATAACCTGCTCCTCAACACCACCAAAACGAAGGAGCTCATCGTGGACTTCAGGAAGGAGTCAAGAGGCACACACGACACCATCCACATCAATGGAATGGCTGTTGAACGTGTCTCCAGTTTCAAGTTCCTGGGGATCCACATCTCGGCGGACATGTCGTGGACGACCAACACCTCCAGCCTGGTCAAGAAGGCTCACCAGCGCCTCTTCTTCCTGAGGACACTGAGGAAGAATCAGCTCTCCTCGGCTATCCTGGTGAACTTCTATCGCTGCGCAATAGAAAGCATCCTGACCAACTGTGTGGCAGTGTGGTATGGGAGCTGCTCTGTTGCGGAGCGCAAGGCACTGCAGCGGGTGGTGAAAACTGCCCAGCGCATCACAGGGACTCCACTACCTGCCATCGAGCACATCCAGAGGAAATGCTGTCTGCATCGAGCTCGCAGCATCCTCAAGGACTCCTCTCACCCAGCCCACAGACTGTTTTCTCTCCTGCCCTCCGGCAGGCGTTTTAGGATCCACCGGACCAGGACCAGCAGACTAAAGAACAGTTTTTTCCCCAGAGCTGTCTCCTTACTGAACTCAAATCCCCGTTGATCCACTCCCCTCATATACTGATAACTCTCTTACCTCACATCCACCTTCACTTTGTTATTTGCACTACCAACTGTTTATTACAGTAACAACTGTTTACTTATGCATTTTGCACTACCATACCGTAACTGGATTATGCTCATTTGCACTGTCGACTGTTTTTACAGTACCAACTGTTTACATTTGTATTTTGCACCGTACTTCTAACTGTAATATGCAATCACTTCCACTGCACTTTTACACTTTTTTTTTCGGATAGCTTCTGTCCATAATTTACTGCACTACCTTAATCCACTGCCATATTCCTCATTTTAGCCTAACATATCATTGTATACCTCTATCTGTAAAATTCTGTTTATAGTAATAGCCATCTGTATATTATATTATATTCATAGTACATTTCCACCTGTAAATTCTGTTTATAGTAAAAGCCATCTGTATATTATATTCATAGTACATATCCACCTGTAAATTCTGTTTATAGTAATAACCATCTGTATATTATTCACTGTACATATTCACCTGTAAATTCTGTTTATAGTAATAACCATCTCTCTATTTATAGATATATTTATATATACTCAGTACATATCCATGTCCTGCACTTATGCAAACGTTGTATATCCTGCACTTGCTGCGATTGCACTTCTGGTTAGACCTAAACTGCATTTTGTTGCCTTGTACTTGTACTTGTGTAATGACAATAAAGTTGAATCTAATCTAATCTAATAGCCTCGGGTGTCCTAGCGATCTCAGGAAGGAGTCGAAGATTGTCCATAAAACTGTCGGAAATTCGCAAACCAATATCCAAAATCTCACCACGGGTGTACGATGTTAAGGCACAACTATTCTGAACGAACAGACCCGAGATGAGCAGGAAAAATACCGCAAAATTGCAGAATCTGGAGAGACCCAGAGCCTCGCGAACTACTCGCGCCGCCATCTTGGCCATCGTTTGTGCTGAATACAGTGTAATGACACTTTTGCCATTAATATGTTTATAAACAACTGAAAAAAAAACACAAATGTCAGAGCATGTCAAAACTTCTAAAGGGCCCCACAAACGTGAAGCGAATTTCGTCATCAGAAGAGTATGCGCACTGCCGGATTTTTGTAACCGCACATACTTTCATATGTGCATTTAATATTTTTTTGTAGTAATTAGTTTATCCACAAGGTGGCAACCGTGTCATGCGGGCATCGATTTACAAGGCAGTCAAAGAAAAATTGCACATCTTTGCATTAACTACTTTGCAGAGATGTTTTTTTTTTTTTTTGCAAATCTGCAGGAAGGTAGCCCTCCAGGAGCAGGGTTGGAAACCCATGTTCTACCATAAAATGAGCTGTGTAAAACTCTGCAAGAAAATATCTAGTTAAAAATGCAAAGATGTAGTCAACAACAACAAAAAAAATAATAGTTTTACATGTGAATATTAATATTTGCAAAAGATAGCTTAGATAGTTTTAGCTCAAACTACATAGATTTTAGCTCAAACTACACAGATTAAGGGAAACTGTGTACAGTGGGCTTACAGGCCTGGAGGGCCAATAAGGGTCTTCCCTAGGGGCCCCAGTCCTTGAACGAGATTTCTACTGGCCCTCCCACCACCCACAACTGACCCCTCACTCGTCACACTAGAATTTGCCATAATGCAATGACCAGGACAGGGAGCCCAGTTTACCTTGAAACACCATTCATTGTCAATACTGTGGATGATCCCTTTTTTATACCCTAAACAGGGTATTGAAATGAGGTCAATTGTTTTAAATTGTTCCTCACCGAAGAAGTTATAGGGGAAATTGTGGAGGAAACAAACCGCTATGCTTCTGACTTGCAAGAAAAAGAAGTGAAAGGAAAAATGGTTAAATGGGTTCAAACAAATATCCCTGAAATGTACACATTTTTAGTGGCAGTTCTCCTAAAGGGGGTGATCAGAAAAACATCACTTCGTGACAACTGGAGCACAGATCCCATGCTCTTGACACCATTTTTCGGTCTTTGTTCTCACAGGACCGCTTCCTTCTGCTCCTCTGCTGTCTTCATTTTGCAAACAATGCAACAGCAGTTTTCAATGATCCTCTGAAAAAAATCTGAAATATTTTTACTGCTCTCATCTCCTCTTTTCATCGCTTTTTGTGTCATACAGGGATCTGTGTGTGGATGAGTCTCTGATGAAGTGGAAAAGCAGGCTGGCATTTTGTCAGTTCATTCCATCTAAACGGCACAGATTTGGGGTCAAGTTTTTTGTTTTGTGTGATGTGCTCACTGGTTATGTGCAAGACATGATCATTTACTCCGGATCTACCAGTGACATACAACACTACCAAGGACTTGGTATTTCTGGGTCGGTTGTAATGACCCTACTAGCACCTTACCTCAGAAAGGGTCATGTCCTTTATGTGGATAACTGGTACAGTAGTCCAACACTTTTCCAGCACCTCTTGTCTCTTGACACTGGAGCTTGTGGGACTGTGCGTGCAAACAGGAAAGGGATGCCAACATTCCCCTGCAAGATGACAAAGGGTGAGGTTGAATTTAAAGAAAACGGATCACAGTTGGCAGTCAAATGGCACGATAAGAGAGAGGTGCATGTCCTTACCACAGTCCACCCAACTGGTATGGCAGCCACAGGGAAGCTGAATCACATCACTGGGCAAGCAAAGATGAAGCCAGTCTGTGTGCTGGAGTATAAAAAAAGATGGGGGCAGTTGACAAAGCAGACATGACTGGTTTTCTTGAATGCACCAGAAAGTCTACCAAGTGGTACAAGAAGGTCTTCTTTCACCTACTTGACACGGTTTTACTCAACAGCCACATTGTCTACCGGCAAATTACTGGTGAGAAATTTCTATAAATCAAAGAATATAAACAAGATAAAAAGTGATTATATTTTCAATTAATGTAAACATAAGTGCCCCTCTCTGCCTGAGTGAGTGGCTAAAGAGCTGCTGCGTAACTGGATTTAATAGGGGAAACAACGAGTAAAACAAACAAGTTTCAGTTTAAAATAAAGATTAGACTCGATATAGTGTTCCTTACAATTTTACCAAAAAGCCTGTGATCCATGGATATTGACAAGAACGTTTCCTGACATTTATATGTGCTAGGGATGGCTGACGCGAAACTGACGTTTCGGGGCTTTGCCGAGATCCCGAAGCGCAGATGTTTCGAAACACTGCTCCGAACTGTGATTCGAAACACCCATGTCACGTGACTATGGCTAAATGAAGCTTTGAAGTGTTTCATCAGGTGGCGCCTGCCGAAACTGCGTTGATTAAAGGGGGCGGGAACAAACCACACAGTCACACATCTGTATAAACCTAATTCACCACAGTTTAAAAGTGAAGTAAATCCATCTTCACCTCGTCGGTTTTTGTGAGAGGAGAGAGATTTTGTGATAGTGATTTTGTGATATAGCTAAGTGAGATTTATAGTGCGCTTTGGTTAGTTAGGCTATATTTAGGCTAGATTTAAATGAGATATATTGACTGATAGTAAACAGTGACAGATAGGATAGATAGAGTGACACATTCATACAGGTTAAGTTAGATAGTGACAGATAGATAGCACAGCATAATTGAGATATGTAGAATTATATAGATTCATAGGTGATATATAGATAGATAGATTAATAGAATAGATAAAAATGGAGGCTCCACATGAGAGATGCCGTACATTTTTTTTATTGCCGAACAAATAATCATATACAGACAGCATGGCAATAACAGAACATTTTAATAACAGAACAAAAAAATAAATAAAATAAAATAAAAGACACAAAAAAAACATTAAAGGGGCTAGGGTTTTGTTTGAAGATCATATTCTTCTATAATGGAACAAAGACTGATTGCATTTTCATAACTTTGAGGGCTTTTGTATAGAGTTAAACTCATTATGAAATTAATAAAATCTTGGTTTCACCTTTAAGAACTTGCATTTGTGTATATAAAAATGTATATCCAGCATGAGGATGTTGTTAATCAGGAAGTTATCTTTGTTATTGTCCATTACAAGAGATGCCGTACATCTGTGGTGTGGGAGCATTTCCATTTGGAAACACCTAATAAAGTGAAATGTGTGTATTGTGATAGGCAGCTAGCCTTGATGCACCATTTGAGGAGCACTCATCCTGGCATTTTGGAGGGTGCAGAGGACAACAAGTGTCCCATGTGAGAGGATTTCTTTAAAGGCTGGAGAAATTATATGTGGGTCATTCCACGAAATCGGTGCCTTTTCAACTTAGAAAAATTAAAATATAAAATAAGTTTAATCTATGTTTTAAAAATATCCATGAAATGAAGACAGCTTAAAATGACAATAAATTCTATTGTGCCATCTCAGGCTACGAAATTTTTTATTTTATGACTATTTATCTACCTCATGTTTTGATATTTTTGTCATCCCTGTTACAGACACAAGCGTTACTATATACAATAGTTTTAATTAGAAATATGTTATAGTTTTAACGTATTTGAGCAGTATTTTAGTCCCTCTTTTCAGTTGGATTGTTTCAAATTTTGGATAATTTTTTTCAATCTTATATTTGTCATTCAGATGACCAAGAATTTACTAATTTTAGAGGATGATCACATGCCAATTAAGAAAAATATATATTTTTACAAGAGAGATATTAAAAGAAGGGCTTTGTTCAAAATACAATGTTGATAGGTTTACAATGGAAAAACTGGGAAGGCCATTTCAAATATAATTTTAATATTTTTTATGAAATTAATGACGGTAACAGGATTGACATCATGGTAACAGGACTGACCAGAGTAACAGGGATGACAGGACACACATTCTTCAGGATACACTGCACAAATTTGTTTACATAATATTGTAAACTTTTTAAATTGCATTATATTTTTTGCACTTACTTGGCATAGTTGTATTAGTGAAGCACATTACATTTCAAAGATATCTAAAATGTTGACTACCATTGACTACCATAGTAGGAAAAAAATACTATGGTAGTCAATGGAGGGCGAGATCTGCTTGGTTACAAACATTCTTCCAATATCATTTGTTTTTCTGCTGCACTTAATGGCATACTACTATCATCTGAAAAAGTGCATTAAAGTGCAAATATAAAATAAAATTTAAATCACAAAAATGTTAAAACTATTTAAACAGTTAATACTTTAATTACCAATAATACTAATACCAACAATTCTAACTAAAAATGTAACTGATCCTCATATACCACCCACTCTGAATAATATAGGCATTAGCTCAATAATACACGCAGGATGACATTTAAAAATGTTTGCATTTTACACAGATAAACTTTAAAAACAGTGTGGCTTAGGTGACACATGTAATGTCATCCCTGTTACCCACATGTCACAACCTGTTACTAGAAAAGTAACAGGGCTGACGGTAACAGGTTTGACAAATTCAAGCTAATTTGCTAACTGCTAGCTAACAGTCAATACCACAAAAGCACATGGTGTAAACTTTGAAGCGATATTACTTGTAGATATTGATTTCATTATGTTAAATAAATAATAATTTTAATTTATACTTTAAAAATGGTAACAGGTTTGACATTGCATGATGTCCCCACCTCAGTCAACCCTCATAAATCATCAAAAATAGAACATTATAAAAGAGAGAGAGAAAATTACTTGTGTTTTAACTGTTGGAATAATGATGAGAGATGATGTAACTTCCTGGAAGTGATGTCACTGGAATGTACAATTATTTTAAAGGGGTTTTTGGTGAGGGTAACAGGAATGACATGGAATCAAGGGACAACGGTAAAATGATTTATATGTAAAAAAAAAAAAAGTATACTTATGCCCAAACACTGCTTAACAATAAGAATATACTTATAGCTATATGCAAATGTGATTTTAGAATAATTTTGCCTTCAGTTTGCAAATTAAAAGTCCTGCTGAAAAAGAACAATCATATCGAGGGACATGGCAAAAACCTTACCCTTATCATCTTAGAAGCAATTTTAATTACTTAAAATAATATTTAATTGACTTTAATTTAATGTAATATTGAGGAAACAATACATAGTATTATTATGTTTTTAAATCACAAATTTATGTTTTGTTATAATAATTCTATGTCTGATTATTTCTTAGGGACACAAAAGGCACCGATTTCGTGGAATGACCCATGTAATAAAAGAAGTCAGCTAACTCCTTATTATATATTAGCAGGAGCAGGAGTCCTTGGGCGCCTTGGTGGAACCAGAGCCCCACCCACATGTGTGCCACCCACATGTTTCCCACCCACATGTATATAGACCCCCAAAAAATTCTCTTTGGGGAATACAGGGGTGGGGTGGAGAGCTCGTGGAATGGGGTGGCCTCATGGGTAGGAACGGCCTCGTGGAAGGCTGGAGCGGAATCCAGGAAACCCGGAGCGGGCACAGGAGAGTCTGAAGTGGAATCCAGGAGACACGGAGCAGGCACAGGAGAGTCTGGAGAGGAATCCAGGAATTCCGGAGCGGGCACAGGAGAGTCTGGAGCGGAATCCAGGAGACATGGAGCAGTTACAGGAGAGTCTGGAGCAGAATCCAGGAGACACGGAGCGGTCACAGGTGAGTCTGGAGCGGAATCCAGGAGACACAGAGCGGGCACAGGAGAGTCTGGAGTGGAATCCAGGAAACCCGGAGCGGGCACATGAGAGTCTGGAGCGGAATCCAGGAGACATGGAGCAGTTACAGGAGAGTCTGGAGCGGAATCCAGGAGACACAGATCGGTCACAGGTGAGTCTGGAGCGGAATCCAGAAAACCTGGATTGGGCACAGGAGAGTCTGGAGCGTAATCCAGGAGACATGGAGCAGTCACAGGAGAGTCTGGAGCGGAATTCCGGAAACCCGGAGCGGGCACAGGAGAGTCTGGAGCGGAATCCAGGAGACATGGAGCAGTCACAGGAGAGTCTGGAGTGGAATCCAGGAGACACGGAGCGGTCACAGGTGAGTCACAGGTGGATCTGCCGCGGCCGTCACGACCTGAGTCAGGGGCTTTGCGGCAGCCCTCCTCTTCCGCCTGGGCTTAGGAGCAGGCAGGACCTTCCCGGCAGGCCCACTGGAGGGATATGCGGAGGAAACTGGCTGAGGGTGAACTGACCAGGCAGCGTGATTTTCTGAGGGGACTGGACGAGGAAGACAAATATTCTTAGGAACCTCTTCTACAATCTCAAACTCAGAACAATTTAGGGCCCGTCCACACGGAGACTCGTATCACTGTATACGTATACATTTTTTATTGTATTGGCGCTTCGTCCACATGGATCCGGCGTTTTGGGAGACTGAAACGGCTATTTTTGGAAACCAGGTCCTAAAGTGGATAAATCTGAAAACCAAACCCTTGCGGTTTACGCGTATACAGCCAATCCGTATATTTTGTTAAACGGTGATGTCATCACACCACGTCCTGCGCGGGGAAGACTTGAAGGAATACAACTACGGGCATTGGGCATGCGCACATCAATACTGCGTTGTTTAATTACTGTATTTGCATTATTGTAAGGGTATGTTTAGGGTTGGGGTAGGTGTATGCGTTAATAAAACACATCTGGTAAGTAGCAAATTTATTTATTGTTATTTTATTGTGAGATTTTACCTCACCTCTGACTGTTGCCGTACCCCTTCTAGCCACAACTCTTCTTCTCCGTTTTTAGTGTATTTCTGTGGCAGAATTACAGTGCCACATACTGGCCTGGCATGTGTACTACATCGTTTTGAGCCGTTTTCATGCTCTCGTGTATACGCAGATATTTCTTGAAACGAGGAAAAAAAAAAGATCGGATAGGGAAAGCTCTGGCTTCGTGTGGACGGGGCCTTAGGAACAATATCAGATTGATTGTCTCGACTAGGGAAAAGGAACAGGCAGGTTCCAGGAAACGAATAGTGTCCTCGTCCAGGCCCATCAGAAAAAATGCATTAAGGGGTGCATCTGGCCAGTTCACCAGATAAGCAAGCTCAGAGAATTCCTCCACACACACCTCTCCAGTGGGCGACCGTTCTGCCTAATCCCCCAGAGGCGATCCTCTGCCGAACTGCCTTCCTCTGGGGACACTGGAGAGAGCGGGAACAGAAAAATGCCCATCTTGATGAAGTCCTTTCTGTTTTGGGTCCGTTCTTCTGTTACGATTCATCTAGGCAGCAGGAAATCAGGAGGCAGAACTTCAAACAAAGATGGGTATTTAATAAGCACTAGAAACAGAATGTCATACAGAGGCAACTTAACAACATCAAGAACAGACAAAGAGTGCAGGGAGTGAATACAATGTAAAGGAGTGCTAATGACAAGACAACCAGGTGCAGGGAATCCAGGGAGGGTGGGAGAGATAACGAGGAAGTGCAAACAGGTGTGAGGCAGCAAGGATTCTGGGGAATGGAGTCCAGGACAGGAGAGGATTGTGACAGCCTGTGAATGATTTAAACAAATACAATATACTAGGGGTGTGATGGTACACGAAACCGACGGCTCGGTTTTGAAGTTACTCAGAATGAGAACATGGATTCATCATGCCTTGTTACCACTGTGCAGGCTGGTGGTGGTGGTGTAATGGTGTGGGGGATGTTTTCTTGGCACACTTTAGACCCCTTAGTGCCAATTGGGCATCATTTAAATGCCACGGCCTACCTGAGCATTGTTTCTGACCATGTCCATCCCTTTATGATTTCTGCTTCCTGCTTCGCTACTGTTCGGACGCTCCTGCTTACTGCTCCGCGCTTTGCTCTATCGCTTCTATATGTTATCTCATAATTTCAACTTCAGCAAATCAGCACAGTGCTCAAACGACAAAGCCTGACTCCAATGATAAAATTAGAAACTCTGGTTACTGGATTACTAAACAAAAAGCGGAATATTTCAACCGACCAGCCTCCCACTGCCTTCAGCTTACATTCCGGAGAAGGGAAAACACAGCTGCCTACATTCAAAAGAATAAGAAAATGCCTCTTCTAGAATCTACTTGCTGCACAAACTGCCACAGACTTTTACAAAGGATTGCAGTTCTTGAAACAAAGTTATTTGCGGAACCATCCAACCAGACGAATCACACAGCAGCGCTTCATCATGAACGCCCTCTGCACACTGCCGGTGAGTCCCATAAATGTAGTGCTACTCAACAGGTAGAGAAACAAGTAACTGATCAACACACTAATCGATGGCACAAACAGGGAGCAAGACCCAAAGGATTGTCACAAGCATCACATATTGCCGCAGTAGCATGCTCTACCCCAGACACAAGGATTGCAAACACTAGTTTCCTACCACCAAATATACATCTTGAAAACAGATTTGAAGTGTTAATGAAAGTGGGTGAGGAATCCCCAAACGTGATGAATGTGACCGAACACAGATCGAATCAGCCCGTATCTAACACTGATGCTAACAGGCGCTCAAGGTCGAGCAGACAGCGGCCCTCAGCTCAGAGCGCAGCCGAGCCCAGGACTCTGATAGTGGTTGACTCCACAGTCAGAAACATTAGCAGCAGGGATAATACCACATGCTGCCTTCCAAAAGCAACAGTTTCTGATGTAAACAGGGAACTTAAGAACATTCTGATGAAACATAAGACTGCAAATCGGCTTATCATTCATGTGGGGAAGAACGATATTCAAAGAGAGCAGTCAGAACTCCTTAAGAGGGATTTCAATTAACTTTTTGAAACACTTAGAAAACTGAAAGTTCAGCTGTTCATCAGTGGACCACTTCCAGCAAGAGGAACAAATAGGTTCTAACGGCTACTTGGGCTTAATACATGGCTGCAAAAAACCTGCAACATGAAGGGAGTGAACTTTATTGACAATTTTAATCTCTTCTGAAGTCAGAGACAACTGTTTACATCAAATGGCCTCCACCCAAACAAACTCGGTGCAAGAGTGCTAAAGAACAATATTTATTTTCCCCTCATCCTTCAGCTGTGTGTGCCAACCCACTCAACCTGGATGGCACACACACACCAGTACAGAGTATGGACAATCACAGGACTTCATTTCAGCACCTGAATGGACATTCGGTTGATACATCCCACAAGGACAATGATAACACCACGCAGCCACAACAACCACTTCTCATGGACATACTCCCAGCTGAGCCCCGCCCTCAGAGCTCACCACAGACACACTGTGACGGATTAGAACTGCTCCAAGTGACACAGATCGAGGCACTAAACAGTAGCATCTCAGCCCAGACTGTGGAGACTGTGGAGGCACTGGTAAAAATGGGGACCATCGGGGGTCAGACTGGTGAACTTTTAAGCCTCATGGCTGGTCTGAACATGAAGCTGGATGAAATGTCACTCCATGAACCGGACTGTAGATCTGAAAATTCAGCTTTTGTCCCCGTTATGATTGAATCACAGGACAGGATACCAGTAATTTGCCAAGAGATCTCTTATTTATTATTTTATATATCAGACATAGTTGAGACATTGAAAAGTTATTGTCTCATGCCAGCTGTATGTTTCTCCATTCCTCCATTTCTCTCCCCTCTCCCTTCTTCATCTTCTTTTGTCCTGTCTCCCGTCTCTCTCTCCCGTCTCATCTCTCATCCCATCCCTCATCCCATCTCTCATCTGAGTCTCGTCTCGTCATCGAGTCTCGTCTGAGGCCGGACACTCAATTTGGATGTTATATACTACTTAACAGAGGATCTCACTAGGAAGAGACTTCCTTAGAAGGAAGAGAAACATGCGTCCTATGTTTAAAATAGAGCGTATACATCATGCTTACATCAGTTGCACAATCCACTTTCCTTATAAAGAATCAGTTGACAATACATCAGGAACAGATGCATGCTACTGTGTGCATCAGTGGAAACATGTTCTGTAAGTATGCACATTCCTGTAACAGATATAGCTCATCCAAGTCTCTCCTTGGGACACAATGTTCAACACAGTCTGACTTTAAATTGTACATTATACAAATAATTATGAAAAATAATAAAACATAATAATACTAAATAAAAATAACATTAAACAATAAAATTTCAATCTTCACGGACGATAACATATTGCAGCTTCCGGTAACACCAGAGCAACAGCCCCCCTCACCAGACAAGTTATTCCTCTCTAAAGCGTCCCCGCTTCTGAGCTTCACAGAGAAAATGGATTTTGTTTATACTGGAACCAGACAATCACACTTGATCGCTGCGAGCCCCCAGATATCAACCAAAGAGCGTCAAGCCCCACAACAACCAAAGACTGTGGGCCCAACTCGCTCTGCCCCTCCTCCTGTGAGATTTCTTCGGTCACAACGCCAGGGCACACACCCTCCTCCATCTGCACCAAAAACAACTGATACCAGCTCTCAGTGACGTGTCCTGGGTCCTCGCAATGTCAACAGCAACCTTATCAAATGTTTACAAAACAAGCGGGAACCCAGTGTGCCTGTCTCTTTCTCTATTTCTGTTCTGTTACGTGATAGAAAGTCTAAGGCCTTCTCAGGCCGAATGACAAACCCATCTAATCTGCTGCCTGTTAATTGTCAAACTAAGATTACTGTGGGGGAAAAAATGAAAATGAATACTGTTGAGTTAGCACTTTTAAACATCCGTTCACTTAAAAACAAATAATTTCTAGTCAACGACTTAATAACCACAAACAACCTAGATTTTTTGCTTCTAAATGAAACGTGGCTAGAAGACAGCTGCAGTGCAACAGTCCTCAATGAAACAGCCCCTCCTAACTTTACTTTTATGAGTGTCTGCAGGGTAGTCAGGAGGGGTGGAGGGGTTGCTGCTCTTTTTAAAGATGTCTATCAATGTAAGCAAGTATCATTTGGTGACTATTTGTCTCTAGAATATCTGGGCATTGTGCTAAAAGGTGCTCCACGCATGCTGCTTATCATTATTTACAGGCCTCCAAAATATTGTCCAGCCTTTATTGATGACTTTACAGAGCTGTTATCAGCAATCACATCTGAGTATGACTGTTTTGCTATTGCTGGGGATTTTAACATTCACATTGACAATGCTGAATCCAGTACAACAAAAGATCTCATGACTGTTCTTAACACTTTTGATTTGACACAATATGTACACAGACCCACACATGATCGTGGACACACTCTAGATTTACTTATCAGTAAGGGTCTAAACATTTCATCGATAGTTATTAAGGATGTAGCACTGTCTGATCATTTCTGTATTTTCTTTGATATATCAATCTCTCCTGCCATTGAAACTAGATCTGTCTCTTATGCTTAAATGAGAACACTAGTGTGCTGTTTATGAAGGCTATATCTCTAACACCAAGCATATCTGCAGACTCTGTTGATTTTCTCCTTGACTCTTTTAACTCAAAAGTTAAGAGTGTAATTGACGATATTGCTCCTGTGAAAGTCAGAAAAAAGAGTGGCAAACAAAAAGCACCTTGGAGAAACTCAACAGCAGTGCAATTAACGAAAAGACAATGCAGGAAATCTGAACGCATGTGGCGAAAGACAAAACTTGTATTCCATTACAACATCTATAAAGACAGTCTTTCTGCTTTCAATGTGGAACTAGGCAAAGCTAGACAGACCTTCTTTTCAAATATTATAAACAGAAACATAAACAACACGCGCACTCTTTTTGCTACTGTAGAGAGACTAACAAACCCTCCGAGTCACATTCCCAGTGAAATGCTCTCAGACAGCAAATGTAGTGAGTTTGCTTCATTCTTCTCCGAGAAAATCAATAATATCAGAAATGCGATCAGCACATCCTTGAATTGCTCTGGGGTGAGTCAGATCAGACCACAACCTCAGAAAGTTACTATGACTGATTTCGAAGCAATTGATGGTAAAATTTTAGAAGAAACGGTACAGCACCTTAAAACATCAACCTGCGCTCTTGACACACTCCCCACTTCTTTTTTCAAAAGTGTGTTTAACTGTTTAGAAGTAGATCTCCTACTAGTGGTAAACGCCTCACTTCTTTCTGGGACTTTTCCAAACTCCTTTAAAACCACAGTAGTAAAGCCTCTCCTGAAAAAGAGAAATCTGGATAACTCCATACTGAGCAACTACAGACCAATCTCAAATCTCCCCTTCATAGGCAAGATCATTGAAAAAGTTGTTTTCAGTCAGCTGAACAAATTCTTAAACTCAAACGGATACTTTGACAATTTTCAATCTGGTTTCCGACCGCATCACAGCACATAGAAAGCGCTCATCACTGCATGAAAATTGGGATTTTCGTCAGTATGTGGCACTGTAGATTGCCGTAAAACTTCAGGTTTACGACTGTGCACGGCAATTTGCAGGCAACACCGAAAACTGCCGTAAATTGTCGGAAATTGACGTGGGCCTTGCTTGGCAGTTTTCCCCCCATGACCCCCCCTCCCCTTAATTCTAGGGGAGGCTTTATCATGTAAATGAACATGCTGTGAGCTACACAAATGCAAATCAGAGTAGCAGCAGGGGGAGTTTTATCTAGGTTCTGAATTTTTTAAACTAAAACATCTTTCAGTTAAATGTACTCGTTTTAGTTCACATTACTAAAAAATTTTTTTTAGGGCAACCAGTTTGCTCCAATTTTTTAAGTAGATTCAACTTGTCCGGGCAAACAGAGTAGATTAATTACTCTGTATGTCATTAGCAATAACCATGTAAAAAAAACAAAAAAAACACACAAAATAAAAAGTTACGGTGTTATGCCTATATGTAATTGAAGCACTTTTGCCACACCCATTAACTTAAATAAAGTGAAAATAAATATAATAGGTTTTTCTGGATCTCCTTGGTGGTCTGAAACCTCAATGAGGTTGAAGAATATAGGGATAAATTAAGCCCCTCTGTGGACTGATTTCCTGACTCTTGATCTCTCTCTCTCTCTCTCTCTCTCTCTCTCTCTCTCTCTCTCACACACACACACACACATCTGTGCAGGCAGACACACACACACACACACACACACACACACAGGTCATGGCCATGACGCGTACAAAACTTGAAGACGAGCTTTAAACAGACGTGTTTTGGGCCATGTCCACACGAAGCCAGAACTTTCCCTATCCAATCTTCTTTTTCCCCCTCGTTTCAAGATATATCAGCGTACACACGAGAGCATGAAAACGGCTCAAAACGATGTAGTATACATGCCAGGCCAGTATGTGGCACTGTAATTCTGCCACAGAAATACACTAAAAACGGAGAAGAAGAGTTGTGGCTAGAAGGGGTACGGCAACAGTCGGAGGTGAGGTAAAATCTCACAATAAAATAACAATAAATAAATTTGCTACTTACCAGATGTGTTTTATTAACACATACACCTATCCCAACCCTAAACATACCCTTATAATAATGCAAATACAGTAATTAAACAACGCAGTATTGATGTGCGCATGCCCAGTGCCCGTAGTTGTATCCCCTTTAAGTCTTCCCTGCGCAGGACGTGGTGTGATGACATCATCGTTTCACAAAATAGACGGATTGGCTGTATACACGAAACCGCAAGGGTGTCGTTTTCAGATGTATCCACTTTAGGACCCGGTTTCAAAAAATAGCGGTTTCAGTCTCCCAAAACGCCGGATCCGTGTGGACGAAACGCCAATACGATAAAAAAATGTATACGTATACATTGATACGCGTCTCCGTGTGGACGGACCATTGGACTCTTTTTGCTTTGTGTTTTTGCTGCTTTGCTTTTTCGTGATCAACAACGACAGGACGCCATTTCGCCTTCAGCTCCCCTTCAACTCCTCTGCATGGACGCGGCTAACTTTTTCGACTAATTTTCAGCTGTCTTCGCCTTCACAACTCTGAGGCAAACTGCAGGCGCTATGAACCAGAGCATGGGTAATGTAACGTTACGATTTAAAGAATATGCTTTTATTCAGCTGTATAAAGAAATGGATGCGTTAATAGATCCGAGCTTAAAACTGCACATTTTGTTTTCACAGACTATCCTCGCCTCATAACGAAGCCGTGAGCTCTTATCTGCTTGGAGCGATTTCCGCGAGTCCAGATTTAACCGCTGATCACGACGAAATTGTGTGTAAGTACCTTCTAATGTGTTTCTCATTCCTTGTTTAATTTTACCGTGACTGTTTTTATTAATACCAGTCTCATGTAATTGTTTTCCAGCTGCCTGTAAGACGTATTATAAATCGACACACCGGAGCTTCAGATACAAACAACCTGAACTTACATCGCAGGCGGAAACTGCGAAGTTTAGCTCGGAGTCGATCAAGAAGAAAAAGGGTAAGATTTATTATATTAGATCCGTTTTTTGTCAATGTGAGTATTTTTCAGGTTGCTTATTGTCTTTATGGATTGTATTACAGTTGCTGGAAGCGAGAGTGTGCTGGATGAGGTGGACATTTGGAAGTCCGCGACCATTGAACTCATATCTGACGAGGAAGACGGCTTTGTTGACGGGGTGTCTGGATGGATTGTGCGGCCACCGCCCTCTTGCAGCCTGGAGCACGCCGAACTTTACATTACATTACGAGACATTACTGCTGCACTGTACATAGTTGTGTGTTTAACAATAAAGCTCTTTCTTTGAATAAACAGCTGTGTTTTATAAATGAAGCCCTTTCTTTGAATGAACAGCTGTATGCTTATAAATAAAGCTCTTTCTTTGAATAAACGGCACGGTCCGTATAATTTTCCCATATATTCCTTGATGGTATGAATACTTCATAGCACAATAACATTAATATAAAACAAATTATTACAACATAAATTATATATTTATTATTATTATTGGGGTTTATATTTATAATGAGCCAGGGGGACCAATAATGATTGGTTTGCAGTGATCTGCCAACCAATCACGAGGGATTTTTCTTTTTTAAATGTAGTGGCTTCAGCCAATAGTGAGTGAGTAAATTCAAGTCTGGCCGTTGACTCACTGGTTTCGCTGCTATTCATATGCTAATTAGAGGCGTAGCACCTCCGCACGGTCTCAGCGGGGGGCTCTCCACCTACGTCATGGTTAGTTTACGACAATTTGTGGCACAGACGAACGCGACGTTCGCTGCCTCTAAATTGTCGAAAACTGCCGAAAATTAGGGAGATTTCCGGGAGTATACAGGCGTTTACGGGGTCGAAAATCCCACTTTTCATGCAGTGCATAAAGATAATAAATGATATTCGCCTCAATACAGATACAGGCAGAACATCAATTCTGGTACTACTCGACCTCAGTGCTGCATTCGACACTGTTGACCACAACATACTTCTTGACAGGCTAGAAAATTGGGTTGGGCTTCCTGGAATGGTCCTCAAATGGTTCAGGTCATACTTAGAAGAGAGAGGTTATTATGTGAGTATAGGTGACCATAAGTCTGAGTGGACATCCATGACATGCGGAGTCCTACAAGGGTCAATTCTTGCACCACTCCTATTCAAGCTATACATGCTCCCACTGAGCCAAATAAGGAAAAATAACAAAATGGCTTACCACAGCTATGCTGACGACACCCAGATCTACCTAGCCCTATCACCTAATTACTACAGCCCCATTGACTCTCTATGTAAATGCATTGATGAAGTTAACAGTTGGATGTGCCAAAACTTTCTTCAGTTAAACAAAGACAAAACAGAAATCACTACTTTTGGAAACAAAGATGAAATTCTCAAGGTGAACGCATATCTTGAGGCTAAAGGTCTAAAATCAAAAAATCAAGTCAGGAATCTTGGTGTGATTTTGGAGTCAGACCTGAGTTTCAGTAGTCATGTCAAAGCAATAATTAAATCAGCTTACTATCATCTGAGAAATATTGCAAGAATTAGATGTTTTGTTTCCAGGCAAGACTTAGAGAAACTCGTTCATGCTTTTATCACCAGCAGGGTGGACTATTGTAATGGTCTTTTCACTGGCCTTCCCAAAAAGACCATTAGACAGCTGCAGCTCATACAGAACGCTGCTGCCAGGATTCTGAGCAGAACCAGAAAATATGACCATATCACACCAGTCCTCAGATCTTTACACTGGCTTCCAGTTACATTTAGGATCGATTTTAAAGTACTATTACTTGTATATAAATCACTCAATGACCAAGGACCTAAATACATTGCAGATATGCTGATAAAGTACAAACTCCACAGATCACTCAGATCATCAGGATCAAGTCAATTAGAAATACCAAGGGTTCACTCAAAGCAAGGAGAGTCTGCTTTTAGATATTATGCCAGCCGTAGCTGGAACCAGCTTCCTGAACAGATCAGATGTGCTCCAACAGTAGCCTCTTTCAAATCCAGACTAAAAACACATCTGTTTAGCTGTGCATTTACTGAATGAGCTGTGCCACTGTACGTCCGACTGATTGCACCTTATCTTATACTTTTACTGAATGAGCTCTGTGCTTTGTCCGAACTGCTTGCACTTTAATTATGTTTAAATTTAACCCTGTTTTATTTTTAGTTTTAATTATACTTTTTATTTTTTATTTTTTTTTATTTTGTTAAGGCTGTCGGGGTGGAAGAGGTTGAGAGACGGGGGAGCAATAAATCGAAATCCATCCGGCGCGACGACGATCCATTTAGATCTGCTCTGACGGATAGTCTGTATTAGCCATTTAATTTGTACATAGAGTCTGGCCACTCTCCATTGACAAGCGTTTACTTCCTTGAAGGCGGGAACTCTGTTGAAGTTTAAAACTATTGGATCTGCCAAGAGTCACTCTGGATCTGCCTAACCAATCGCTAACGTTTGGTCGTGACGTATGCCGTTCTCCTTTGATTCTCACATTAACTGTACACACCACCTCAGTGTCAGTGATAAAACTTTGTGCATTCGGATTGTGATTTATTCACGGTTGAGAGGAGAGTTTTGTGATCGGAATGTGCTGCTCTCGTGGTGCATATCTCGTGCAATCATAACATGATTGTATGTGCTGTAAATAAAATATGCTTGGTATGATAAGAATAAATGCTGCCGTAAATAACGGCCCAATTCAAATGTTTAACTTACGTGCTTTTCTTCTTTTATTTTTTGAGCGGTGATGAAATATTTTGCTCTTGTTAAACACAGCATTTAAAGAAATATAAGTCTAGAAATGCATCCAAATTACAGCTCACGCAACCGCACGGTGCTCTGCAGGGGTCTAAAAAGGATATAAACAGTGAATTTAGAAGTTATATATTCTTGAAAACTCAGAGATGTGGATTCGGAGAGCAATTACATTACCACATGACCTTGGTGTTTGTCAAAAGCAGTCGGTAATTCAGCCTGGGGTTTTTCCGCGGGTGGTGAGAGAAGGACGGCTTCAGCCAACTCCTTCACCATTAACGGAGCGAACGGAAAAATACTTTTCCCGGACCACAACATCACAGCCACCAACAAAACTCAGCAGTGATTGTTCTTGCTCTGTGTAACGGAGTTCGTTTGTTCAGGGAAGAAGGAGGCGGGAACCGGCGAACATTTAACAACTTTTCATCAAATAATAAACACAAAATGAAAGTAAAAGCGACAGCCCCTCACAGACGACTGCCGCGCACATACATAACAAAACGTGAACAAAACACAACTTAAAATCCAGGCCTGGTCCACTCTCGTCCTTCACTGGTGTCGCTCGTCCTTATATGCCTCCGTGCTCCCTCATGAGAGGACTCGAGACCGGTGTGTCTCATTCTCAATCAGGCACACCGATCTCGCTCCTCCCATGTCTCGCTCGCTCGTCCACCTCGCCACACTCCGGCTTTAACTTCTGGACATTCGTCAGCGGTGCCACACACTCGCATCTTTCACCACCGCCATTACTGAACTACAACTCAAACTAACGCACGACATCAACGTCATCGCTCTCAGCCACTCCCTCTGTTCACTGATTGGACCGGTAAAAAATTGTTCGGGAGAAAACCTAAGCATATACAGCAGTCCCAGACGTAGTACTGAAGGAAAATGAAAATTGAGCGGAAGTACGTAGGAGGACGGAGCCAGGCTAAGTCTTTATAGCCTTGGTGGTAAGAGGATGGACCGTGTAGATTCGCTCTGACGGTCGAACAAAGTAGAGATAGCCCTGGTGTTACTGTCCAGGAAGATTTGTCTGTAAGGGTAATGTTTAAATGCACAGTTACCTGACCAATTTTTTTTGAGTACTCCCTCCGGTGCGAGGAAGACCCGTTTAGATCTGCTCTGATGGGTAACACATCTAGAGAACGCCCTCAAGCTAGGCCAAGAAGATTTGTCTGTAAGGGTACTGTCTAAACGCACAGTTACCTGCCAAATATTTTTAAAGTAAACCTGACTCTCCATTTTCTTCCACCCCAGATAGGGGATTTCATCTTTATTTTTTATTTTATTTTAATTCCTATTACAACTGTTATACTATATATATATTTATTTTTATTTATTCACTTGTGACTATTTTAACTTCATTTCTGTGTAAAGCACTTTGAATTGCCACTGTGTATGAAATGTGCTATACAAATAAACTTGCCTTGCCTTTATGACCACCATGTACCCATCCTCTTTTGGCTACTTCCAGCAGGATAATGCACCATGTCACAAAGCTCGAATCATTTAAAATTGGTTTCTTGAACATGACAATGATTTTACTGTACTAAAATGGCAGTCCCACAGTCACCAGATCTCAACCCAATAGAGCATCTTTGGGATGTGGTGTAACGGGAGCTTTGTGCCCTGGATGTGCATCCCACAAATCTCCATCAACTGCAAGATGCTATCCTATCAATATGGGCCAACATTTCTAAAGAATTCTTTCAGCACCTTGTTGAATCAATGCCACGTAGAATTAAGGCAGTTCTGAAGGCGAAAGGGGGTAAAACACAGTATTAGTATGGTGTTCCTAATAATCCTTTAGGTGAGTGTATATGTGTGTGTGTGTGTGTGTGTGTGTGTGTGTGTGTGTGTGTGTGTTTATGTGTAAGCTAATGGTAAGTGAGGCGTGACCATATAGCTCTTCTCTGCTTTGCTAGTGATATATAAAACTCAGTAACAATAGTAACACTAAAACAAAAAAATCTGTGTAATGCATATAACGTCAAATATACACTCACCTAAAGGATTATTAGGAACACCATACTAATACTGTGTTTGCCCTTCAGAACTGCCTTAATTCTATGTGACATTGATTCAACAATGTGCTGAAAGTATTCTTTAGAAATGTTGGCCCATATTGATAGGATAGCATCTTGCAGTTGATGGAGATTTGAGAAATTGGTTCAAGAAACCAATTTGAAATGATTCGAGCTTTGTGACATGGTCCATTATCCTGCTGGAAGTAGCCATCAGAGGATGGGTACATGGTGGTCATAAAGGGATGGACATGGTCGGAAACAATGCTCAGGTAGGCCGTGGCATTTAAACGATGCCCAATTGGCACTAAGGGGCCTAAAGTGTGCCAAGAAAACATCCCCCACACCATTACATCACCACCACCAGCCTGCACAGTGGTAACAAGGCATGATGGATCCATGTTCTCATTCTGTTTACGCCAAATTCTGACTCTACCATCTGAATGTCTCAACAGAAATCGAGACTCATCAGACCAGGCAACATTTTTCCAGTCTTCAACTGTCCAATTTTGGTGTGCTTGTGCAAAATGTAGCCTCTTTTTTTTTTGTAGTGGAGATGAGTGGTACCCGGTGGGGTCTTCTGCTGTTGTAGCCCATTCGCCTCAAGGTTGTGCGTGTTGTGGCTTCACAAATGCTTTGCTGCATTCCTCGGTTGTAACGAGTGGTTATTTCAGTCAAAGTTGCCCTTCTATCAGCTTGAATCAGTCTGCCCATTCTCCTCTGACCTCTAGCTTCAACAAGGCATTTTCGCCAGGACTGCCGCATACTGGATGTTTTTCCCTTTTCACACCATTCTTTGTGCAGCGAAATTCAAAGCAGTAGGGAAAAATAGCAACATAAACATGTCAACCATAGTGTGTACACGCTAACAAATAATGCGAGAGGTTTTGAATTAATAAATAAAGCAAAACATTCATAAAGTGCTCACCTGCATGCGGTCATCCATCATGAGCACCATTGTGACTGCGAAAAGTCACGTGCCAAGTTTGATGTGTTACCATGGAAATTAGAACGCATGTCATTGTATAATAACGGTCGCATTAAAAAACTCACGCCAGGCTGCCAGTCTGAATATGTGACCAGTCACGGAAGGTAGGGACACAAGTCGGTTCTGTGGCATTTTGAGTTATTTACAGATTCTGAAAGTGTCTGAAAGTTGTGGCCATTTGAAAGTAGGCACTCAAAAAAGCTTAACAGGGAGAAATTTGCCTCTAAAGATTTTGTTCTCACCTGCTGGGAGTGACAATAGGGCTCATTTACATCTCATTTAGATAAGCCATACCCCCTGTTAAGCTGCATGGTTACAATCGGACCGCATACTATTAATAATAAAGGATAATGTGCATTGTAAATGTCAGTAATTTATCTTTTTTGACTGGCTGAAATATGTGAGTTTTATCTTTTTATAAAACCTTTTTATTTGTTATTTACTGGTTTTCTACATAAAACTTGGTGAATTTATTTCATTGTGTAGCATTGGGACTTTTCAACAGGATTCTGTGATAACTGTCATGATCAACTATGATAAACTAAAATCAACTATAATTATGTGTTTTTATAGTATAATATGCATTTAAGGGTAACATTGGCCTACAAAGGCTCTTTTAGGTCTAAAACAGTTTGGATAGTTGTTAATACAGCGTTCCCACAGCTTGGTTAACTTCAAATTCAAGAACCTTTCAAGGACTTTACTTTTAGCCATATGACAGAGGTCTGATATTCTATTTGTCATATTTCTGTTTTGCATAAAACTGAAGAATATTCGGTACATCCTATACTGTATTCTAAAATGATCTGATATTAACTTTTGCATGGATTTTATTGAAAAGAGCTTAGGCTCATGTAACCAGTCTATTTTTGCAATATTTCGCGGTGTGTCTGTGAAACGATGAGGTACCGTAGTGGTTTTGTGCGCGCGTGAACATCATGGCAATGTACAACACAAAGTACCTCACGCGGGAAACACTTAATGTAATGCATAAATGCAAGTAACAAACGTAAATCAAGCATAGTCCACGAAGTGTTGGCGAAATAACACATTATCGGACCGGAGAGAATAATATGGAATTTCTTCCAGAAAACTACAAAATAAATTCAAGCACTTTCAAGGACCTGTATGTATGTTTATTTTCAGTCATGTCATTGTACTCAGCCCTCTCTTTCTGCACAAGGGAAAGATGATCGTGTTGGTTCTTTACTGCTTCAGACATTGTGTTATCTGGGAGGTTTGCACTTCGTATCAGCTGCTCGTTGCTCGCTGCTCGTGTATCAGCCACCAGGGTTGCCAGGTTTTCACAACAAAACCCGCACAATTGCTACTCAAAACTAGCCAATCGCGTTTCAGGGGGGCTTCTCCGGTAAAAATCGCATTTCAGGGGGTAAAATATGTGTTTTTTTGGCATGGTTGCCTAATAAAATTCACATTCCCGGGGCTAAATATCACATAATTGGGGTCGCTTCAACCCTCGGACATGAAAAACAGCGGACTTGGCAACACTGAGCCACGCTTCCCTTAGAGGGCGGGACAATAACAAAAGAGAAACACGCCTCTGCTGCATGCTAGAATCTCCTAAAAACTGTGTAAAAGTGTATGCTTTTAAATATACCAATACTGCTATCTCAAACACGGAGAGGCTTCTTCATGATCTCAACTAACAGATTCGGCAAAAAAGCGAAAATCACCAATTTTGAAAAAAAAACCGCTTCATTCTCATTTTGCTCGAAACTTGTGCTGCCGACTTGTGTCCCTGGTTGCTGTAACGGGTTACATATTTAGAATGTACGTGTGAAAGGGTTAAAGTTCCTGTTCCAAGTTCTCCTTCGGCTTTGTGAGTCTTGATCTACACTAGTTTGTAACAGATACATAGGCTACACAAAATAAGATGCCATAACACACTCACACACACTCGCTCTCTCTCTCTTTTAGGGCCAGCACTTCAGTGATTGATCATGGAGACGCTCCGGCCCCCGTCCAGCGACTGGTGGTGGTCCTGCTCCATCAGCATCTCTGTTGGAACATAAATTGGAGCTTGAAATTAGTTTATTAAGGAAACAGCATAGGCTTCTTGAGACTCAGGAGAGGCTTCTCCACTTACAAGAGGAGTACTGTTCTCAGAAACTGAACATGCTTAAACGCAGACAATCTGTTGAATAAAACTATTACAATTACTTGTGTTTTGACTAATTTGTGTGGATGCAAGATTAAGGGGCTTCAGTTATTTACAGGAGTGCTGCAGGCTTGGTGGAGACAGGTGGTGGATCCATAGCAATGGCATTGGGAGGAACTGGAAGAGCAGATGCAGTTGAGAGTGTATATGATGGGAGGCGAGAAACTATTGAGGAAGCAGTAGCTAGATGGAATAAGGTTGGAGAATAGATCGCTCAGGGGGGGGGGGGGGGGTCAGGGGGGGGGGGGGGGGCCCAACAGCGGCGGAGAAAGGAAAGAGAGGGAGGGGCATGACCATCTGCGTAGGCGGCCTCACGCTCGGGTCTGCTCTGATAGCGGAGAAGAAATTAATGGGGGGGGGGGGGGGGGCAGGACCATTTACGGAGGCAGCCTCACGCTTTGGTCCAGCTCCAATAACTGAGGAGAAATGTATTCCATGGCTAGATGGATTTAACTGAGAATAAAAAGCCAGGAGGAACAGAAATTAGTGGAGGAGAAATTAATGGGAGGGGAGGGGGGGGGGGGGGGGGGGGGGCAGGACCGTTTGCGGAGGCAGCCTCACGCTTTGGGCCTGCTCCAATAGCGGAGGAGAAATTTATTCCATGGCTAGATGGATTTAACTGAGAATAAAAGCCAGGAGGAACAGAAATATTGGAAGCGTAGACAGAAGAAGCTATACTCACCTGTGGGAGGAGGAAAGGTAACAGTCACTGTCGGAAAGGCCGTGGAACTATTGCAAGCAGCCGCAGAACTAATGTCTACGGCCGCGATAGACTGCCGGCCGGAATGAACGGTGGACGAGGAAGCTGTGGCAGCTGAAACTGAGGCGGACCGTATGGATTGTGCAGTTGCTTGCGTTGATGTTTGCGTGGTGCTAGGAGGACGCTGAGAGTTTGGTGAGAGTGCACGAGCAGATCGTGAAGTTGCGCTTTTGAATTCCTCTGTGAGAAATGGATACCTGCGTTGGATAACGCTTGCCTGAGCGCGTTGACGGACCATATCTCAACAGGAGGTACGGAAGGGCTTGCTGCTGAAGATAATGATGATGATGTTGATTATGATAAAGGCCTCGATGCATCACGGCGAGGATCGACCAAGCCCCGTGATGATCTAGATGGAGGAGGAGAGAGAGGTTTTGTGCTGGCTTGTGGTGGAGTGGAGAGACCGGCGACATGGGTGATCAACAGGTGAAATCTGCAGCGAAGGAGGATCCAAACTGTTTGGAGAAAATCGAGCAGGTGTTTCTGGCACATTAGAAAGTTTGTCGTCAGAGGGAAACCTGGAAGTCAGTCATGATGCGGATTTGGGCGGGCCAAATGCTGCAAGAACTAGCAACGGGAAGAGGTAAGTGGTGCGTATGCGGTGCAGGAGCAGCACCCGCTGTTGTGCCTTCAAATATGCTGCGTTTGCAGCGCGCAACTGATCCGCGGTTGTATACCACAAACACAGCATTTATTCATTATTATTTTCATTTCAAATCCAAAAGTTGTTACTGAACATGGCTTGTCAGAATTTCAATTCTCTTTGTTTACACTTTCATAGATGTCACGTTTTAACGTAGTACATTTAAACAACGTTTTATTCAATTCATTACTTTATATTTATATAGCCTATATAACTTTATATAGCCTATACTTTAGCTCACACAAGTGGCAAAACATTGAAATATAACTTATAGCCTATAAACATTTTAAATTAGAAACTTACAATAGAAACAGCCAACTCTCGTCTTCTCTTTCGTTTTTAAACCCTTTTAAAAGCAGGTCATAAAGACCTTTGTTTTTCCACCTCCAGGAATGTACGTGCTCTTCCTTATTTCAATTTTTTTTAACCTAAATGCCAGGTAAGGTGTCGTTTCCTTGCTTTACCCGAGAAAAAAAAGCCATGTGTTGACTTTGAAACAGAGTATATTTTAAATTACATACATCTGTGGTAAAATTACTAGATTTTCGTGTCAGTACATGTTTATTTTAAAGCGAACAATGTGCTGTCACTTTAATTCCGCAGTGCAGCACAGCAAAAAATAGACTCGGTACGGAAACGATCGCCAGACTGCTGCAGACGCACCGCACCTGGAACGGACTGACGGACAGCATCCGCGCGCAGTGTGAAAGCTGTAATCCGTTAACATGGGTACGGAAAAAAATACGCACCGCAGACGCACTGCAAACAGAGTATGTGTGAAACGGGCGTAAGGGCTTCTATGTGCTATATACCAGCTGTGCGTTCACACCGCCGCCGGCGAGAGCATCAAACTTCGCTCTGGCCGCCCAGCCAGCGACGCTGTAGAAAGATTTGTGGACGCGCTGCTGCTCTGACGTAGATCGAATGCTCTGCCTTTATTTAAACTTTATTTAAAGGGGCTGCAAAGCAAACAATCATGTTGATAAGCATTTGTGCAGACTGACCACAGGTAGGTTATAACCGTATAAGATAACCTCATGAAATCATTTAAGTTTGAAAGTAAAAAAAAAAACAGATAGATTTAAAGAACTTAACATGTTTGCTTACGAAATAAACCAATGAATTGCTTTTGTGTTCATGGTTAAGTGCTAGTCTAATTTCAACATGCAGTTTATAGGAGACATTTACTAGCGTTGCTCTATAATTAACATTAATTTGTGTACAGCCTACATTACAATAACTGTCCTGGTTGAAGTGTACTTAACTAACTGACTAACTAACTAAGCAAAAACTCACTTCATTTTGATTTTCCCCCCAGCAATGTTTACTTATCTAGTAAATTAATCTTGATTTAAGAATTTTAAATATTTGGACTGGAAACAAGAAAAAATACCAAATAAGAAGAGCATTTTTTGCAGTGTAGTCAAATCTTTTGATCATTTAAAATATAATAGGCCTTTTTTGACTACATTCCAAATAAAATAAACTACAAAAAAATATATTTCCTTTGCTCTTTTGCTCTCTGTCACATAGGCCTACCTGAAGCTAATTCATTATGCAGCTCATTATGCAAACTATTATGTTATTTTGTCATCTCAGGTGTTATCTCATCATTATTCATTAGCCATCACACCTCCTCGCATATTGGCTTTGTGAAGAGAAACTGTCTTACAAATTGTAAATTAATAGATTGTTTTATGTGAATGAGTAGGCTCAATGATTCTCACATCAGTTTAAAGAAAAAACTCTATGAAAATACACACAGGTGTCAAAGGTCTTGTGAACACATATCTATTGTGTGTTTTGAGGCCTTAATTTTAAAACAATTTTTTTTTTTTTTTTCAAAAACCATGCAAAAAAAATTTCTCTCAAAAATACAAGCATGTACATACATGTTGCTCACATATTATGGTAGCCCAGTTTGTGCTGAATACAGTGTAATTACACTTTTGTCATTAATATGTTCATAAGCAACTGAAAAAAACACAAATGTCAGAGCATGTCAAAACTTCTAAGGGGCCCCAAAAGAGCTCAGACTCCAGAGGGTTAATGCAATTGGTCAAATCAGTGTTGTTTTGAGCAAATCAATTGTATTCCCGCTGAAAAACAAGCGTTCTAGAGCGAAAATATTGCCTATAAATAATGTTGCGCGCCTTCTTTTCAAACCCTCCACCGCAATGATCAACCGCTCCTCCATTTTGCTTGGGAACTAATGTGGTCGGAACCAAAGTTTCCAGGACTGCGTTCTCTGGAATCATCTCAAGCGGATCACTTCTACATTCCGATTGGTTGCCGCCCGGTTGCCGCCGAACCGCGTCATAGCTCATTACCATAAAGCTGAGCTGATTTCAACTCTTCTCGATGCCTAAATCGTCCAAGACGAGCCGCGCCGCTCTCGCTGGAGCTCGCCGCTGTCTCCCATTGAAAATGAATGACTTCCGGCCACTTTGACGCTCTCGCTGGCCGCGATGTGAACACACAGTTAGGTGTAAAAAAGTTTTTATAAAAAAATGTAACAAAAAAACCTGATAAAACATCTGATCTAACTTTTTTATATTCATATCCAGTTGGGAGAAATATATATATATTGTTTTTTTATAATTTTGGTAAAAATTCTTAGACATCACTGCTTTGGCTCTCTGGGCCCAAGATTCTAATTTTTACTTACTTTTTTTTACATTTACAAAGTACTACGGCTGTCCATCATTCTACAGTGAAGAAGATTATTTACAAGTCTGAAACCATCAAGCCTAGGGGTGTGACGAGACACTTATCTCACGAGACGAGATACGAGATTGGGTTCACGAGAACGATACGAGACAAGATTTTTACATAGTATTTTTAAGAAATCCTCAATAATGAAATACATGACTAGAAAAATTGTTTGCAGGTGCATTTGAAATGTTTTAACTCATCATCTTGTAATGAATGTAATTTCAGTTCTCCTTTCTGAGTATGAATTATCATATGCAGGAAAAGACAACAATACAAGCACTGTAAAGGTTTTGGCAAAAACTCAACTGGCTTCTCTCCTGTATGATTGTCTCTTCTGACCTTAGAACTGCACATGAGCTTCTTTTGACCTCCTAACTAAACTCCTTCCCACAAATTGAACATAGATAGTGCAAACAATAACCATAATCAAAGTACTCAATATTAAAGGTGCAAATAGAGACCAAATTTATATTCAAGCACGATACAGAAGAGATGGTTACAATGGGAAAGCTTTTATATTGGGAAATATTCGCATGCCTCAGGGAGTTTCAAACAGCGGTAACGTATTGAAATCGCGTTTGAATGCGCGCTCGCGTTTACTTTCACTTTGAATTTCGCGATCGTGCGTACTCTGGGAATAGAGTACTGGTGGTGCTGGACGCGCATTTTAAATATAAACTCACCACGGTCGAGTCCACTAACATGTAACACACACTCGTACAATGCGAGCGCTGGCTTCACTAACACACGTAACGCACACTCATAACACGCTCAATGTCTTCACGTGATCAGTGCTGCGTGCACGACTCAAAACAGCTCGTGTTGAGCGAGCTGATGGAATTGAAGCGACTGTTATTCACCTGAATTAAATAGTTTTTATTTATATAAAAAGCAAAACTAGAGTAATGTATACTTAGAGTTGGCACGAGATCTCGTCACACCCCTATTCAATCCAGTTGCCAATCTGCCGTGAGTGGACATCCCAGCAAATTTGCCTCAAGGTCAGTGTGCATTGTTCAGAGAAAATAAAAAAAAATATATAGAGGCCTCTTTACACACTGATTGGTTGGAAAGATTTTTTTCTCCCTTTTGTAACCACTGTGGAAGATATCCCAACGTCTCCTGGTCTCTGCCTCAACGAGGAAAAGAGTTTCCAACACCACATTAGGCTCTGACTGTTTATAAACAGTTTTTATATCCACATTAATTAGATGCACTTCCTGTCACAAGCACGCCAGGCTCCACCCCCTCTCAGTACCAGCGCACGCAGTCACCGGAGTTCTAATCACACACACCTGCACATCATCTATCTTCAATCACTGCCTGCACTTAAACCCCAAGCTCTCACTCAGTCACTGTCCGGTCTCGTTTGCACATGCTACGGCTCCTGCACTCTCTTGGACTCACCTGCCTACTTACCTGTCTCCAGTGTCTCCTCATCCAGTCCCTAGCGTCTCCTCGTCTTGTCTCCAGTGTCTCCATTGATCTTCTGCAACGTACACAGACTGTTATCATTCTGAGCACTTCCAGTTACCCACCAAGTATCACCTGCCTTGCACTTACCTGCCACGCTCACTCTGGTTTTCAATAAACTCTGTCATCTCTCACCAGCACTTGGTTCCCGTGTCTGTCTGTTTGTAACAGAAGACCGGACCAACACCGTCACCAGATGAGCACTCCGGATCCGCTCCAAGAGCTTGTCGATGCACTTCGGTGAGCTCTCACTCACCCTTCGACAACACCTGCACCAGCGAGCACTTCCGACAACACCACCGCTTCTTCGCCGCCTGTCTATGCCAGTCCCATGGCCAAACCAGCGCCCTTTTATTATTTCTCAACTCTCTGGCAAGGCACTTCGCTGGGCTGAATCCTTGTGGTCCCAATATAACCCTGTTATCCAGTCTCTATCCAGTTTTGTGTCTCACTTCAAGGAAGTCTTTGGTAAACCCAGCTGGGATTCCGCCATCGGAGAACAACTCTATCATCTGAAACAAGATACAAAGTCAGTCAATGAGTATGCCCTGCAGTTTCGGACCCTCGCTGTGGCCAGTCGGTGGAACGAGCATTCCCTGTTAACAACCTATCGACAGGGTCTGGATCCCCGAGTGCGGTTGCATCTTGCTGGATACTAGGATACCATCGGCCTCGAACGCTGCATCCAGCTGTCCATTCGATTCGCGAAGAGCACCAGGGCCAGTCAATGCTTCCGTCATCCCTCTGTCGCCCAGAGGATGTCAGCCCTCCAGAACCAGCCACCGAACCCATGCAAGTGGAAAATCAGAGGTTGACATCGGCTGAGCGGCAGAGGCGGCTGACTCTGAATGTGCCTATATTGTGGAGCATCAGGGCATTACATCGGAGAATGCCCTTCACATCCTCCTCGTCCTCTGGTGAGTGCTATCATTCCGTCACTACGCAAAATGAAGCCTCTCACCACGGTTGTAAACCTCACTGCTGCCGATGTTTCTCTTTCAGTTAATGCTCTCCTTGACTCAGGGTCAGCCGGCAACTTCCTCTCGGGCACCCTCTGCCGCCATCTCAAGCTCAGCACGACCCCCACCCCGACCATCTACCAGATCCATTCGATAACCGGAAAGCCCCTCAATCGTCTCAAGGTGTGCTCCTCCATGGGTCCCGTCCAAATACAGATCGTTATTCTTCACATCGAATACATTCACCTGCTGGTTCTGGAGGATTCCACCGCTGACGTCATCCTAGGGTGGCTGTGGTTGGAGCAGCACAACCCCGTAATCTCCTGGAAGACCGGCGAAGTCCTGAAGTGGGGCGACCACTGTTTCCCGAGCTGTTTCTCTCATCTTCCTGTTCCTCAGCGCTCCCAATAGTTATCCATCAACGCCACTTCCATCGAGAGTCCTGTAGAGAACCGCTCGGAGGACATCCCCTCTTGCTACGCCCCCTTCAGAGACGTTTTCTGCCCTAAATGTGCCTCCAAGCTGCCTCCCCACCGGCCATGGGACTGTGCCATCGACCGTCTTCTGGGTAAGCCAGTGCCCCGTGGGAAGATCTACCCACTCTCCCTTCCGGAGGAGAAGGCCATTGAGGGATACATTAAGGAAGCCCTGGCTCAAGTTTATATTCATCCCTCCACCTCCCCTGCTGCCTCAAGCTTCTTCTTTGTGGCGAAAAAGGACGGAGGCTTGCGGCCCTGTATCAACTATAGAGCACTCAACAAGATCACAATCAAGTTCCGTTACCCCCTTCCTCTCATCTCTGCGGCCCTGGAACATCTCCGTGGTGCCACTGTGTTCACCAAGTTGGACCAATAGAGGTCCCCAGTTTATCTCCAGGGTATGGAGAGGTTTCTTCAAACTCCTAGGTGTGACCGTCAGCCTTTCATCTGGGTACCATCCTCAAATGAACGGACAGACGGAACGGAAGAATCAGGAGATTGGCCGGTTCCTCCGTACCTTCTGTCGTGGCCACAGGACTCCTGGAACCTGTTCCTAGGATGGGCCGAGTACGCCCAGAATTCCCTCCGCCAACCTACCACCGATCTAACACCCTTCCAATGCGTACTCGGCTACCAGCCCCCACTATTCCCCTGGTCCAGGGAACCGTCGGACGTTCATGCTGTCGATTACTTGTTCCGGGAGAGCGAGAGGGTCTGGGACTCAGCACACCTTCAACTCCAACGGGCCCTCCGCAGACGCAGCATGACAGCCGACCTTCGCGGTTCGTTCGGAAGCCCCATCCTACCAGCCTGGGCAGAAGGTTCGGCTGTCAACCAGGGACATCAGACTTCGTCTGCCGTGCAGGAAATTGAGTCCCAGGTTCATTGGCCCCTTCACCATCCTGCAACAAGTCAACCCGGTCACGTATAAGCTCCAGCTCCCTCCTCAGTATCGCATTCACACCACGTTCCATGTATCCTTGCTAAAACCTCACCCTTCTGTCCCTCTCTCCACAGATCCTGGAGAGACTCCGGAGCCCCCCCTTCCGCTCATCCTGGAGGACGGAGCTGCTTATGAGGTTCACGAGATCCTAGACTCCCGGCGTCGTGGTGGCAGACTGGAATATCTGGTTGACTGGGAAGGATATGGCCCTGAGGAGCGATCTTGGGTAACAAGAGAGGATATCCTTGACCCTAACCTGCTTTATGCTTTTCACGCCTCCCATCCTAACAGGCCGGCACCGCGAGGAAGAGGACGCCCACCACAACGTCGGGGTCTTCTGCCCTCAGGAGCGGGTGGTAATGTCACAAGCACGCCAGGCTCCACCCCTTCTCAGTACCAGCGCACACAGTCACCGGAGTTCTAATCACACAAACCTGCACATCATCTATCTTCAATCACTGCCTGCACTTAAACCCCAAGCTCTCACTCAGTCACTGTCCGGTCTCGTTTGCACATGCTACGGCTCCTGCACTCTCTTGGACTCACCTGCCTACTTAACTGTCTCCAGCGTCTCCTCGTCCAGTCCCCAGCATCTCCTCGTCCAGTCCCCAGCATCTCCTCGTCTCGTCTCCAGTGTCTCCAGTGATCTCCTGCAACGTACACAGACTGTTATCATCCTGAGCACTTCCAGTTACCCAAGTATCACCTGCCTTGCACTTACCTGCCACGCTCTGGTTTTCCATAAACTCTGTCATCTCTCACCAGCACTTGGTTCCCGTGTCTGTCTGTTTGTAACACTTCTGAGCAATTGAAAGATCTCACTGGAGCTCCCTGTGAAAACCTATTAAATTTGCTCCATTGCAGTCAATAGAATTGCATCTTACAACAAAATCTTACAACAAACTGAAATGTAAAAAAAAAATATATAACAAATTTCTATTTCTCTTCAATTTCTCTTTCTTCTTTTCAGTTTATTGCCAGTTGACAGACCATATTGGTGCATTACCACCAACCAATGGGACAGAGAGAGATAGATAGATAGATAGATAGATAGATAGATAGATAGATAGATAGATAGATAGATGTTCCATAAAAAGCACAAAAAATAAAAAGCATCACAAAAATAGTTCTGCAGGAAAGACTCGGGAGAATTATATCGACAATAGTGCAATTAATAATAGCTCAGCAAGCTAATAATATACAGAGTCAATTTGGCGTAGGCCCCGTCCGTAGGCATAATCCGAGGGTATCGGATCTGCAATTCCTGCCTGAAGACGAGGGCAGGGGCGCAGCCGACCCCCCGGGAGGTATGGACAGGACCATCCTGGTGGTGGTGGGGAGGATGGGGGTAATCGTCGCTTCAGATCTGCGTAATCGCCGCTTCAGATCTGCGTAATCGTCACTTCAGTATCTGCGAACTCAAACATGTACCGGGCTTTTATACGGTGAGCATGAGAATATAATTGGGTTAGAATGAAGGCAATAAGTGACGTAGTAATTGAGTCTTCCCAGCAGAACTTATGCTAGAGCTTTCATTTTAGACTAACTTTTTCTTTATTTGCTCAAATTAAACGTCTATAATAAAACCTCTTACACCTCCACATTAGTCATCAAAGTAGAACAGATCTGTGGACAGATATCACTAAATAAAAACTCTTATTTGCAAACTAGCACTAACCATGACACTCCTTTATGAGACTAATACTTTCAACAGTTGCATATTTACTTTAGTACACACATAGTGTGTGTGTCAGAGATCTAGCATGTCTGCTGGCCACTCTTTTGTATTAGGTCTCCTGGCCCTTTTAGAAGAGGTCATCCATTTAGCAGCTACCCGATTTGGATTGAATTCCTCCAATGGCCAGCCTTCTGCGCTGATACGGACAAGTCCTCAGCTGTGGAGACATGGAGGCTGCTGCGGGTAGTGTTCTTAATTCGATTCTGGGCTGAAAATCCTCGCTCACACTGAGCATAAGAGATTGGCATCACAAACAGTATTTCAGCCAAGTGCAGAAAGTTCTGAAATAAATGTAAATATGTAAAACTATTTATTCAAGAAACTAGACACAATTTTGTAAATTGTGAATAATTTCAAAATATAGCCTACATACCTTAAAGTCTGTGCAATATGGCTCCTAGGTGAGAAGTGTCTGCCACAGCCCTAGGTATGACTTGTCTGCAAAGGTGTTCTTGATTAGGGGCTGCAAACAATGAGTGCTGATGAGTCCGGACAAAGGATTATGGGAGATGTAGTCATTGATGGAGTGACAGTCCGAGGTGGAGTGACCTCAGGTGGTAATCAGGGGCACTCTCACTGGTGATCGTGACATGATCGTGACCATGGCCGAGCAGACGACCACCACAGCAAGGCAGACGGTCTTGAAGCCCATGGCGCAGCAGACAACCTCCACAGCAGCGCAGACGGTCTTGAAGCCCATGGCGGAGCAGACGACCACCAAAGCAGTGCAGACGGGCTTGACGACACCCAGGGCGGAGCAAGCTGAGCAGGTGGCCCGGCTGGAGGCAGAGTCCTCTTTGGACTCTGGGCAGGAGACAAAGTCCTCTCAGGACTCTGGGCAGGAGACAAAGTTGATGTGCGTGCAGCCCACACACACAAAATGGCTGTTGCCATAACAGTCAGTGCATCACTGACAGGAACAGACACAGGTTCAGGTACGAGTATAGGAAATTCTCTCTCGGGGACAGGCTCTTGGCAAAGTGTTCTGGTGTGGTGGCGGCCATCTTGGCAGAGGACTCTGGCGTGGCGACCATCTTGGCAGAGGGCTCTGGCGTGGCGGCGGCCATCTTGGTAGAGGACTCTGTCATGGCGGCGGCCATCTTGGCAGAGGGCTCTGGTGTGGCGGCCATGATGGGACAAAACTCTGGAATGGTGGCCATGACGGGACTGCTACATTCGTCCTCTGCGACTCACACAGTGAATGCAGAGCCGCTTACCTGAAGGGCATAATCAAGGAACTCACTCAGGGACCCTCGAGGACCATCACGGACGAGTTTGGTTTGTAACTGAGTTCATGGCCAAAAAAGTTAATCAAAATAAAGTCCGGGAGGTTGGTAATGTTTTTGCGATGTTCAGAAAGTCTCTGATGTGGTCCTCGAGTGAGTGAGTTCCTGGGCGTAGATGGACGAGACATACTGCTGGATCCATGCTTGGCGAAGTCTTCTGTAACATAACTGCTCCGAGACACAAAGGCTGAGAATCCAAGCGCAGCTTTATTAAAGGATAATCCACAATCGTAGTCAAAAACAGGCAAAAGGTCATACATAGGCAAGCAGTCCAAACAGGCAAACAAGGCAGGAGAGACAGGCAAAAGGGTAATCCACAGAACAGGCAAGTAATTCAAGACCAAGAGACAAGAAACAAGGGAAAATGCTCAGACATGCAGTTATACAACAAACAAGACTTCACAGTGAATGACAGAGTGAACATGGTATATATTTAGAGTTAATGAGGTAAATGAGACATAGGTGCAAACAATGAGTGCTGATGAGTCCGGGCAAAGGATTATGGGAGATGTAGTCCTTGATGGAGTGACAGTCCAGGGTGGAGTGACTTCAGGTGGTAATCAGGGGCACTCTCACTGGTGATCGTGACAATGACAAACTTCCCCTCCATCACATGTGGCATGTGACAGAACAGAAGTTATTTAATTATATAATGATGATGAGACGAATTAATGAATGAATAAGAAAATCACAAGCTTGACATGTTTGATATTAAGGCAATAATTCCTGAAAGAGGCCGATGGCAATCTAATGGCACTGTGTTCAACGGTTGCATGGCGCACATATCACACAAATGTCTTAATTTACTTATTATTTTAGACATACATGACATGAGGGAAAAAAATATTGGCTACCATTAGATAATGATGTTGTAACTGGGAATACAATCATGAAACCAATGAATGCATGAACTAGTCATTCTACAAAATGTCTTTCAAACTTTTTTTTGTTTTTTTTTTACAGTGTAATAAGTTTTTTTATAGTTTTAAACAGTTTTTAAACAGTTTTTTTTACAGGTTAATAAATCCTTCAAGTATGTCCAGTTGAAGCCTGTTAGATTCACTGAGCACATGAAGTTACATTAACTGCATTAGTCCCATAGAAGTAACTTGACTTAATAATGTTATGTTAATGTTACAACTAAACAGCTAGATATTATTATTCGGAACAGCAGTTTTACAAAAATGATTTTTATTTATTTTTATTAAACAGTTGTTTACTGAAAAAAATGTGTCTGTCCTTAAATTAATTCAGTTATAACTAAAAGTTTCTTAAAGATAATTCTGTAAACTATATAGGGAGCCCTTACTTGCACATTACTATAATATTAAAGGTTAACAACAGAGCCCAAACTATTAGCCTAAATTCAGTTGCTATTTATTTTTAGATATAATAATCAAATAACACATTGTATGCAAACATGTAAACTTTAGTTTTTGCATTAACTTCTAAATCTAATTTTTAAATTTTCTCCAATTTTTTGTTGAAATTTAATCATTAATACACAGTGGCTGTCATTTTCTTGACAGATTTATTTAAACATACATTAAATATTCAAGACATCACTTACAGGTTAAGTGATGAAGAATATAATTAATATAGGCTAATATAGTGCATATAAATAGTGTCAAATTTCTAAAAAAAATGTTTTACAAATTGTGTCGTGGCCTAATGACCATGGGAATGACAGGTCTGACTGGGCCAATAGAAAAAAATCCATAGCGTTGAGCCCTGATATATTAAAAGGAATCCCCTGGTGTTAAGACTTGTATGGTGTTACATCGTTAAATGATGATCGTGCACTGCTTGAGTGATGACACTGACACAAGCATTTTCACATGGCAGCTTTTACTGACTCGTTCTCTATATGTAAAAAACACTGAGTTGTTCTGCGCATGTTCAATACAACAGGGAACCAGTACAGTGTGTCGTAAGGACAACATGCAACTTTGGAATGCAATACACAACATACTTCTCCACTTTTACTTTGGAGGACAACTCCAACATCAACCTCGACAAATAAATGCTTTTGACGTCATACATACAGTTGTCTTTAGTTTAAGAACATTATTAATATTATTATTTTAATAAACACTTTAAACTACTGTTCTAACACTAGGGAAAGAGGGTAGACTGCCTTATTTCCCTGGCTGAACCCTGGGGATTATTCTGCCCCTACTTCGTAGGTTAGCCACTAAACTAGAGGTCTAATCATTGTGGTGGTTTTTGCACTCTAGTTGGATAACGATGAAGAACAGGCAACAGTCTGTAACAATCTGTAACAGTCACTGGGGAAGAAGATGTATTCTCAGATGGAACGTTTACCCATGGTTCACTTGAAAATGGTGTGGGTAAAATTTCTGGTACCACATCCCGACTAGAGTTGTGTGTTGTTGTTGTTTCTCCATTTCACAGGAATCATCACTGGAAGTTGTCGAGGACAACAACTGGTCAACATGTCTCCATGTCAGATTTTCCTTTGTTTCAACGATGTACGAAACGGGGCCGGTTTGTGCCAGAACTGTTACGGATACCCATTTTGCTCCTTTTCCATAATTACGAGCAAGTATGCTGTCACCTCTTTTGAAACTCCTGAGCTTCGCTTTGGATCGCCTCTCCAACTGCACTCGCTGTTGTGACAATACAACCTCTTTGGTTCCTGTTGGTCTCAGAAGATCCAGTCTGCTGCATAGTTGTCGTTTCAGCAATGTAGCTGGGGAGACTTTTGTGACTGCATGGGGTGTGTTTCTATAAGCCAATAGAAATGTATTCAGTCTTTGGTTTAGGGAGCCCTTACTCTGAGATGTCTTTAACGCCTTCTTCAGGGTCTGAACGAATCGTTCCACCTGGCCATTTGTGGATGGATGATAAGGAGCAGACCTGATGTGCTGAATTCCATTTACGCTCAGAAAGGACTGAAACTCTTCAGACACCAGCTGGGGGCCATTATCATTTACAAGCTGTTGTGGTAGCCCAAAAAAGCCCAAAATGACTGAAAACAGTTCTAAGCTCCTCGATGGTTTTCTCAGAGGATGTGTTATGCATGACTGCAACCTCAGGCCATTTGCTGTGAGCGTCCACAACCACCAGAAACATGGTTCTCCAGTGGTCCTGCGAAGTCTATATGTATTCTTTGCCATGGCACCTCTGGAAAATCCCATGGATGTAAGGGGGCTGTCTGTGGCATGTTCCTTACATTCTGGCACTCTGAACAACCCTTCCCTTCCTTTTCAATCTCTGAATCTAAGCCAGGCCACCAGAAGTAGCTGCGTGCCATCTCTTTCATCCTCACTATTCCCGAATGGCCAGCGTTAGGTTCATAAAGCAAGAGGTTCCTTGGGGCGGGGGTATAATCATCTCTCCCGCCTTCCCAAAAAGACCATTAGACAACTGCAGCTCATACAGAACGCTGCTGCCAGGATTCTGAGCAGAACCAGAAAACATGACCATATCACACCAGTCCTCAGGTCTTTACACTGGCTTCCAGTTACATTTAGAATAGATTTTAAAGTATTATTACTAGTATATAAAATCACTTAATAGCCTAGGACCTCAATACATTGCAGATATGCTGATCGAATACAAAACCAACAGATCACTCAGATCATCAGGATCAAGTCAGTTAGAAATTCCAAGGGTTCACTCAAAGCAAGGAGAGTCTGCTTTTAGCTATTATTATGGCAGCCGCAGCTGGAACCAGCTTCCTGAACAGATCAGATGTGCTCCAACAGTAGCCACTTTCAAATCCAGACTCAAAACACATCTGTTTAGCTATGCATTTACTGAATGAGCTCTGTGCTTTGTCAGAACTGCTTGCACTTTAATTTATATGTTTCAATTTTATTTTATTTTTAGTTTTAACTATACTTTTTATTTTTATTATTCTTTATTTTGTTAAGGCTGTCTGGGTGGAAGAGGTTGAGAGATGGGGGAGCGATAAATTGAAATCCCTCCAGCGCGAGGACGATCCGTTTAGATCTGCTCTGACGGATAGATCTGTATAGCCTTGGTGGTAAGAGGAAGGACTGTGTAGATCCGCTCTGACGGTCAAACAAAGTAGAGATAGACCTGGTGTTCCTGTCCAGGAAGATTTGTCTGTAAGGGTAATGTTTAAATGCACAGTTACCTGACAAATATTTTTCTTAGTACTCCCTCCGGTGCGAGGAAGACCCATTTAGATCTGCTCTGATGGGTAAAACATCGAGAGAACGCCCTTAAGTTAGGCCAAGAAGATTTGTCTGTAAGGTTACTGTCTAAACGCACAGTTACCTGACAAATATTTTTATAGTAAACCTGACTCTCCATTTTCTTCCACTCCAGAAAGGGGATTTCATCTTTATTTTTATTTATTTGAATTCCTATTATAACTGTTATTATTATTTTTATTATTTTGTTATGGCTGTCTGGGTGGAAGGGGTTGAGAGACAGGAGCGCGATAAATGTATATCCCTCCGGCGCGAGGACGATCCGTTTAAAACTGCTCTGACGGATAGATCTGAGATAGCCCTGGTGGTTCAGTCCAGGAAGATTTGCCTGTAAGGGTAATGTTTAAAGGGGTCATGAACTGGCTTTTTTATTTTTTTATACTTTTGTCTGAAGTCAACTTATGGCGTTTATGTGGTTTTTACATTCAAAAACATCATAATGAATAAGTAATAGGCTATTTTCTGCCTTGGTTTTGAGGCTCTCTGAGAAACACTCAGATTTGATGGGCGTGCCGAACTGAAGACTTGGAAGTAAACGCCCACGGCTAGGATTGGATAATATTTGCATATTTAATGAGCTTCAGCTACCGTCTGTCCCAGAAATCGTCTGGGGGAAATGCTCAGAGAACTCGCAAAATATCAAACAAACACAAAATCACACTCGCACGGACACACACACACGTGCGAACACACACACATGTTTGGACATGTGAGGACATTCCATAGGCGTAATGGTTTTTATACCGTACAAACCGTATTTTCTATCCCCTTACACTGCCCCTGCTCCTAAACCTACCCATCACAGGAGACTGTGCAGTTTACTTTCTGTGAAAAAAACCTTGTTCTGTATGATTTATAAGCATTTTGAAAAGTGAGGACATGGGGAACGTCCTCATATTTCACCCTCTTTTTGTAATACCTATGTCATACCCATGTCATTATACACATTTGTGTCCTGATATTTCACAAAAACATGCCCACACACACACGCGCGGACACACACACACACACACACACGCGGACACACACACGTGCAGACAAACACACACACACACTCAGGCGGACACACAAATCAAAAACAAATCTCAACACAAACACAAATCTCGCACGCCAATGGCTCATTGGCCTGTTCTCTATATCTCGAAGCTGATAGGGGTTCCCTGAAGTGATCCCAATTCGTCGTACGTCCGACGTACGTCTCCGTTCCCTCATTCAGGGAACGAGGGTTACCATACGTAACCGAGACGATTTCATCAAAAATATCTTTAACTTTATTTTGCCAGTCTAGACAGCATGCTGTCCTAACGCCAACCATCAGACTCCAGGTACTGTGCAAAATGCTGCAATAAACAATCAGAATCTTTTTTCATGATCAATCGTCACTGTCATGTCAAGTACATATGTGCATCCCTAATTTATATGCTGTTAAATGTTTGATGTTCATGTAAGCGCACATGCGAACACTTCTTCTTTGCTTGTTTTTGGATACGGAGATTTGGTACTATTTCAAAAGATGCATAATAACGCCCCCTACCATATAACAGTGAACACACTATTGCGGGAACATTCTATCAATGGATATATCGAATCGCGAATCGTGCAGCAGCTTCTGTGAACATAAAGCCCACCAACTTTAATTTGATTGGTCATCTAAAACTTTTTGACATTGACGAGCGGTGAGTCGGTGACAGATCGCAGGCAGGGCAGCTCAGATGAGAAGATATCCTTGCAGCACTAAAGTAGTGTTAATACTCTATTAGTCAATTATTTCACAACATTTATTATATACACCTCAGAAAAATACAGAGATCCAGACCTCGGAGACCTCATAGCTGGCTACGGCCATCGTGAAGGCATGCAGCCTATAGTTTACGTCAACACTTCAGTTTACATGGTCGGAGCTATTCAGTCTGGTTCAGCTAGTATCGCCACAGGGCCTTTACTGTACACATGATGTTGCGCTTGTATCAAATTCAAATGGATAAAGCGACTGCCTGGCACTCGTTATTACTTCAATAGAGCGTGAGACGATCCAGCTGCTCTCGCGTTGCGAGTCTGTTGGATGCACGCACGGTTTAATCAGGTAGCGCCGTTTCTTCACCTGGCTTTTGATGTTCCCATACACTCGCAGCACTCCAGTAGCCTAAATAACAGCACTTAATATGTGGGGGCGTGGTGGGGTTTGGCGAGCTGCCCACCAGGAAAGGTTTTGGTGCTCCCGATCGACTGTCAATCATTTCCTTGGCCAATCACGGGCCCCCTCCATGCTCGGGCCCTGGGTCTTCAGCGGGGTCTTATTTGAGGGGGGTGCATTTTTTTGTCAATAAAAAAAAAATCTCTCACCTAAATGTTTGCACACTTGTTGTGTTTTTTTTTTTTTTTTTTACAATTGGGTAAATATTGTTGCTCAAGACTTTACACAACAGAAGGAAGCTGGATTTCAATCTTTGAATTAAATAAAAAATAAATACAATAGAATAAAGATACAAATGAAATAAGATCGCTAACGATATCAATAGGTGCCTTCGCACCTTCGGTGCTTGGCCCCTAATAAAGAGAGATAAATATAAAGGTTTAATGGGTAGGTCTAACACTAGCTTTCAGGTACAGAAATACTACAGAAACCGAATAAAGTAATCAAAATGTAAAATAACACTGGATAGAGCAGGGCGATACCATTTTAGCCACATGTGCAAAACACCAAAACAAAAAGGTAAACCTAGAAGATTGGAGAAAAAAGTCCATGAGATAGAACAAGAAGAAGATTCTGAATTATTTATAGGTACCATCAAAATTGAACAAAGTGAGCAAACAGCAAGCTAATGGCTGACACAAATGAATACAGTCTCTACCATGGAAAGTGAAAACAAGAAATGGACTCAGGAATTCAGAATAAACAACTGCATACTTACCTATAAGCTAGACACAGGAGCAGAGTGCAACGTGTTGTCTTTTAAAGACTTTGAGAAAACCTCTAAAAATAAGACACCTCTGAAGAAGTCAAACATCTTGTTAGTTACCCTTTGTCTCTATCGTGTGGCCAGAATATGTAAAGTAAGGCTTAAATGTGGTTACAAAGACACTGGGTTTGATCTAGAATAGCTGAGATGCCAAATGCCAAAGTATTCTCAGTGCTTGATGCCAATTATGGGTTTTGGCAAGTAGAGCTGGATGAAGAGAGCTCCAGACTATGTACTTTTAACACTCCTTTTGGGAGATACCGATTTTTGAGACTTCCATTTGGCATAGTTTCAGCTCCAGAAGTGTTTCAGAAATGCATTGCACAAAGGCTAGAAGGCTTAGATGGAGTCGTGAACATAGTGGATGACATTCTGGTGGGGGGTGAAGACATGGAACAGCACGAAAAGAGACTAAGACAACTGTTAGACAGAATCAGAAACATCAATCTCAAGTTGAACAAAGACAAGTGCAAGATCAGGATGACAGAAGTCAGCTATTTGGGACTCATTCTGACTGCAGAAGGGTTGAAGTCAGAGCGATACAGAACATGCCAGAGCCAGAAGACAAAGCTGCACTAATAGGCCTGCTTCCATATCTGTCTAAGTCCGTTCCAAACATGTCAGACATCAATGCACCGCTGAGGAAACTGCTAGAAGGAGATGTAGCATGACATTGGGAGTCGAAACAGAAGAAAAGCTTTAAAAGACTGAAGTCACTTGTGAGCAATGCCCCAGTGTTAAAATACTTTGATGTCAACAAAGAGATAATGCTGTCCGTGGAGGCAAGCACTCAAGGCCTGGGAGCAGTGTTGCTGCAAGAAGGACATCCGGTGGCATTCGGATCAAGATCTCTTACTGAGTGTCAGAAAAGATATGCACAAATAGAAAAAGAGCTCTTGGCGATTGTCTTTGGCTGTGAGAAGTTCCATCAGAATGTGTATGGTAAAACAGTGCAAGTGGAGACAGATCATAAGCCCTTGGAGACTGTTTAAAAAGTCTCTCCAAAAGCTCCTCCAAGACTCCAGAGAATGCTGATGAGATTGCAACTCTATGATTTACGTGTCAGCTACAAGCCTGGAAAGGTACATAGCAAACACTCTGAGTCGAGCCTACCTACAAGAGCAAATGGAACCACTCCTGGAAGATGAGTTAAAAGTTCATACTTTGTCAGCTTGTGTGCCAATCTCAAAGGAAAAGCTGAATACATTCAGAACAGAAACAGCAGAAGATGAAGAGTTGGGTTACTGTTCAAGAACTGGAACATCAAGAACGATGCTGAAAAGAGTTCATGAATCACATCTGGGTATTGTCATATGCAAAGACAGGGCAAGGGATGTGATGTTTTAGTATCTGTAATACTTTCAGACGGAGTAATACCAAAGAACCACTCGTCTGCCATGACACACCAGACAGAGCATGGGCAAAAGTAGGAGTAGACTTGTTCCACTTCGACCAAGGTGAATATCTACTGTGTATACTAGATTACTTTTTGAAGTCTCCAGAGATTGCTAAACTCACACAGGCAACAAGCAAACAGGTGGTGACAGCTCTTAAATCCATCTTTGCAAGACATGGGATCCCAGGCAAAGTTGTGTTTGATAATGGTCCACAATTCTCAAGTGCAGAATTCAATCATATGCAAAAGACTGTGAGTTTGGACCAGAGCTGGCCCAAAGCATAAGCGAACTAAGCGGCTGCTTAGGGCCCCCTTGGCCACCAGGAGGCCCCCAAGAGCACATGAAATTACTTTTTGCTGCATGTTATTTTAATGATTGAAATCGCGAAACGGCCTTAAACAATTACTAAATAAACTACAAAATGTTACGTTTTCTAATATATGCACGATTGATTCTGAGAGCACTACACGAGCTCGCAGCGCCATCGGACACTATTCACTTGTTAGCCAGGGTTCAAAGTCCAAAGTGCGAGAAAAATCGGCGCTAAAATGTACTCGTCAGTTGCCCGGTAACCTTTTTATGAATGGATGGATTTGAGAATGTGATGTGGTTTAGTTAAGTGCGAAAATCTTGTCTGATGTGCTGCATGTTTTGGACAGAGTACAGCATAGCGTTCAGTTTCTCAGTAAAAGTGTTTTTCTGCAAGTGCTATATCGTCCCCTTGGAATTATAGCCTGTAAGTTGTGTAGCCTATATTTTGGAAGTTTTTATTTACAAAATAAAAAGGTTCTTTCTACAAAGTCAAATGGAATGCAAATTTTTTTATTCCTGACAAAATAAAAGTTCTGTTTAATGTTTGAAAGAAATCAACATTTCTTGTTTTTAAAAGAACTCTCTTCTGCTCACCAAGCTGCATTTATTTGATCAAAAATACAGTAAAAATATGAATTATTATTATGTAAAACAGCTGTTTTCTATGTGAATATATAGTACACTCTAAAAAAAAAGGTGCTATATAGCACTAAAAGTGGTTCTTGGATCGTGATCATAGGGTAACCACTTTAAGTGCTCTATAGCACCAATCTTGGTGCTTCAGTGGTTCTTCAGCGGTTCTTTGGCTGAGGTGCTATAGAGCACCGTTGCCTATGGTGCTATATAGCACCGCAACCATATCCAGAACCTGTTAAGATATGGTGCTATATAGCACCAAAAGTGGTTCCCCTATGATTACGACAAATAACCACTTTTAGTGCCATATAGCACCATTTTATTTTTGAGTGTAAAGTGTAATTTATTCCTGTGATCAAAACTGAATTTATCATCATTACTCCAGTCTTCAGTGTCACATGATCCTTCACAAATCATTCTAATATGATGATTTGATACGCAACAAACATTTATGATAATCAGTGTTGAAACCAGTTGTGTACAATATTTTTAGGATTCTTTTGAAAGCTTTCTATTTCAGAGAAATGCTGTTCTTTTGAACCTTCTATTCATCAAAGAATCCTGGGGAAAAGTGAGCATATTCAGCATAAGAAACTTTTAAAGTACATATCCCAGTCTGAACTGTAGTACTGTAAGGTTTTGAATACTAACACCTGACCACTCTTGTGGGTTTGCTACTGGTACAATTAAAAACCGTATGGGTGAAAACATGACAGCCAGACATGATGCAAGCAACAACACTACAACTACTAACATTGATACTGGGTGTGCAAATTATCAAGAATTGACAATAGTCAATCGTATTGGTGGCACCGAGGGGCCCCCAAATAAAATTCTGGGCCCCATAAGGGCTTGGGCCGGCCCTGGTTTGGACATACCTCCTCGAGTCCTGGATTTCCACAGGCAAATGGACAAAGTGAAAGAGCAATCCAGACAGTCAAGAACCTGTTAAAGAAAGTACAGGAGAGCCAAAGAGATCCATATACTCTCTATTGGAGTACAGAAATGCTCCTATGGTGTGAAATTATATCCTGCACAGATGCTTATGGGTTGAAGACTGAAAACAAAATTGCCGCAACTGTACAGAAATGTAAATAAAGACATCAAGAACAGGCAGCTGAAACAGAAAAGTTAATTTGATTGTGGAGCAAAATAGTTAACATCTATAGCAGATGGAGAGAAAGTGAGAGTAAAAGTAAAAAAACAACTGGAAATTGTGTTGAGAAGTCATTAGAAACCGAGATCATATGTGATTCAAAGGCTTGACGGAAACACTTTCAGTAGGAATCGACGACACCTGCTGAAAACCAGAGAAATTACTTTTCCACAACCACACTCTCTGGAGTTGGAGGACTGTTCTTCAGTAAACAGTGAGCCTGCAGAGAGTAGTATACTCCAGTGCAATCACCTGCACTGTCACCATTGAAAAGACCTGAAACACCAACTGTGGACAAGGAAGAACAATGCAAAAGATCAATATGTGGTAGACCAGGGGTGGGCAAACTACAACCCACAGGCCACATACGGCCCGTTCGGCTGTTTAATCCAGCCCGTCGTGTATCCGGCCCATTGTGAATTTAAAAAAAAAATGTTGTAAAGGCCAATTTTATGCATCAATAACGCTAATATAAGTGAGAATAAATGTTTTACCTTAAATCTCATCTTAAAATCGCATTCTTCTTCTTTTTCTTCTCAGGTAAATCCAAGGTACACTCAAAACTGTGCCTCTTGCCGTTTTCATACGGATCACATAAAAATTTATATTTTTTTAATATATATATAAAAGTAGACATATAAAGTAGACATTCCAAGCTTTATAAAGAGATATCTGTCGTGTCTGTGTGGCAAATTTTCACGGAGTTACAGCTCATTTTCAGACGCATTTCAGAATGGACATCACAGGTAGACAGACGGGAGAACGCGCATCCTGTTTTTTTGGGGTTTTTTATTTAGCGAAAAGCACAACATTTGTTTTTTATTTTGAGTGTACACAAATAAAAGTAGACACTTTAAGCTTTGTAAAGACATATCGTTCATGTCTGTGAGGCCAAAAATTACGGTATTTTAAGTTGTTTTATACTGTCTAATTTCCTTTTTCCTGCAATACCTTGCATTTCAGTTGATTCCACTAGATGGCACACTCCAAATGTTGCTAACAACCTTTGCTATACTGTGATGTCTGTACACACAGATACTTCACGTTTGCCATTGCATCAAGCCCTTTTTAACAATAAGTGGACCAAAGAAAAGAAAAGTGGACAGTGAGTGCAGAGTTTTTAATAAGGAGTGGACAGCTAAATATTTTTTCACCGAAGTCTGATCAAAGGCCGTATGTCTTATTTGCCAAGAAACCGTTTCGGTTTTCAAAGAATACAATATCAGCCGCCACTTTTCCACCAAGCACGCTATGTTAGCAACCAGTCAGAGCAAGAAAGGATGGCTACTGCTCAGAGGTTACCAGCCAATTTACAAGCTCAGCTAAATATTTTTCTTCGACAAGCTACTATTCAGGAGTCAAGCACCAAGGCAAGTTATTTGCTGGCATTCAAATTAGCAAAGACCAACAAGCCTTTCTCCGATGGGGAGTTTTTGAAAGAATGCATGGTCGAGACTGCAAGTCTCTTGTGTCCAGAGAGCAAAAACAAATTTGTTTATCACACAGAACAGTGACTCGCCGTATACAACTAATTGACGAAGATTTGACCAGCGACTTGATTTACAAACGTATCATTATGTAATGACTTTACTTGTTGTGGCACATGACTATTAACTAATTCAAAATTAATTCAAAAGCCATAACCACAATTACATAGTACTTAATCAATTAGTTAATAGTCATGTGCCACAACAAGTAAAGTCATAACATAATGATACATTTGTAAATCATTAGCTAATGATTAATTAAAGCAGACAACTGAAAGTTGAAATGCATGGCTTTGACCCGTTGTGGTAATTAACACATTAATTTACATTATTAGTTAAGATAATATGTTATTAAGGAATTAATAAATTATGACACATTTAACTAATAACAATTTAATGATTACTTAATCTATTAATCATGTAGAATCTTCATTAGTTGCTGATGTAGTAATCATTAATAAATGGGTTAGTTCACCATTAGTAATACATTAACTCATGATTATCTGTGCATTAGTTAAGCATGAATTAATGCATATTAGTGCACCCGTATTGTAAAGTGTTACCCTGTATTGCAGCTCGATCATGTAGTGAAGGTAGTCGTAAAGCTCATTAACTTCATACGAGCAAGAGGACTTAACCATCGTCAGTTCATTAAATTCCTTGAAGAATCTGATGCTGATCACCTGGGGCCTCATTTATAAAACTTTGCGTAGGATTTGCGTCAGAAGTGGCGTACGGATGAAACATGCGGACGTGCGTACTCACAGAAATATTCAAATTTATAAAACCGTGCGCACGCACATCCTACGCAGTTTTCCCTTAATAAATCACAATCAATTCTAAATGTAGCGCAGCTTTTGCGGCTTCATGTCACGCCCATAGTTGCCCATAAATAGTCCGTGAAACGCCCACAAGTTAATATTCATCGATTGCAAAATCATGGCAAATAAAGAGAGGAAATCAAAAAAAAGTAACTTCACTCAATGTGAAGTAGAAATTATCGTTGGCGAGGTGGAAAAGAGGAGAAAAATATTTTTTGGAGTGACACAGTGTGGTGTGGGCATTACTAATGCCAAAAAGGCAATTGAGTGGCAAAAGGTTGCAGACACCTAAATACTGTAGCCTCACAACCTCGGACCGCGGCCGAAATAAAAAAATAAACGGTCGTACATCAAAGTCGAGGCAAAAAAGCGTCTAGCGCTCCATCGCCAGAGTGTGTCTGCCACGGGTGGGGGAAAGGGGACACCGGAGCTAACCCCTCTTGATGAAAGACTGGCGGCAATTATTGGGGAATCCCTATTAATCCCTATCCCTATTATCTACGTGGAAATGGGAAATAGTTCAGTGCAAATGTAATATCTTGCAGCATTCTGAATGGTTGAGACATACGTCATATGTTATTTTATCGAAAATAAAACAAACTAAAGGCATTTGCATGAATACCATGATTCCGTAACTGATGAAGAAATTTTTACTATGAAAACAACTTTCCCCAGTGGACAATTAATACATCTATTTATCTATTTATCTATATATCTCCCTAATTATCTATCTATCTGTCTATCTAATTGCATCTATATCTGCTCCGCCAGACGGACACATTGACGAGAATATCAGTTTTGTACATTATTTCGTTCTGTTTACCATATTATTTATGAGGATGAATTGCATAACATGCCAATATTGTTGCAGAACATATTCACTTTTTTTTTTTTTTTGCATTTCTGTTGTAATTTTCGTTTGATTTTGTTTGTTTTACACTGCAGATCGATCAAACGGGTGTTCGTGTAGGCTGTTCTTTGTAAGACTTGCTTTGTGAAGTCTTCAAGTTATATATGAGAGGCAGTATTGCCATTTCTTTTACACAACGGTCTACAGTTTCACACACTTTCACGTGTTTCTTCCATCTGCCGACGGTGTCGCCATTTCTCATTTCACCCGTTTTTGTGCGTACGCCTGGGTCAGAGCTTGCGTGAAGGACCGCACATTTTCCCATCAAGTTTGCTTTTTATAAATACCAATTATTGCGTAGAGAGTGGCATACGCCTTCTTTTGTGCGTACGCAACGTTTATAAATGAGACCCCAGGACTTACTGTACCACTAATGTCCGTTGATTAACCCATTTGGGCCCAATTTTTTCTGAATGGTTTCATGCATATAGTCATGTTAATAGCGTCCTATGTGACATGTTCTGCATTTATTTTCCCCAAGTTTTTTTTTTCTTTTCTTGAAAATCGTATTTGAATGTGTGGCAACTATAGTTGCCAGTGGACAAATGTGTTGTGTGCACCCCTTCAATGTCAAATATGAGTAGGAGGAGAACATTTAGCATCTAACTCAAAATAACTTCTTTCAACTGATCAATCTTTATTCACAAACAAATTTTTTATGTATAAAAGTCGAAGAACATTCGATGCAAACTCAAAAAAGCTGCATCTATCTTATAATCTTTTGAATATGAAAACACAACAAACAACAAATACATTTGTCTTAAAGTGGTGGAACATAGTGCAGAACAAAGTGCAGCCGTTAAGTTGCCCCAACAGTGCATTGTGTATCAAAAAGTTAAATGAAAATAAATAAATAAATAGAATGACGAAAAAATTGCATCTATATATAAAAAATAAATAAAAAATAGTCCCATAGTATTCAATGGCTGAGTTTAGTAGGTGATTTCATATAATATTTTAAATGTAAACTCATTCTGAATGTAAACTCATGTGTCTGAATTTCCACATTATAATGGAATCGTAGCTACTAGTCATAAAAAGAATTAGGGTCCTTAGGGACAGATTAGAATGAAATGTATTCATTCCAAACTGGATGAAGGGTCCTCAATATTTTGCCCCTTACAAGACATAATATAAAAAAATATATATTTTTCCCTATCGAATTAAGGTCTACTGTACAGTAGAGATGTCAGATAAAGGGTTAAGTTATGTTTTAGGTGGGATAATGAAAGCAAAAAGCAATAAACAAGACCAAAAATCTTGATTTATTAACCTGTTAACACAGTATACCCCATTTCCCCATTATATGTACTTACAAGTAATTTGCCCACTGGCAACTATAGTTGCCGCTTGGACTTTTGACTAAGTATACAAAACAACTATAAGATTTGTAAGATTTGTTTTGTTTGCATGATTCTACACTGTAAAAAAATGTATAATCTTCCCAACTCAAAATTTTCTAGTGACTGGTCACATCTAAAATTTTCAATTGGCCAAATTGAATTTCTGTGAATTGAATTTTATCCATTGTGGCAACAGTCTGTTAACATGGGCTCAATTAGAAATAATATGTTGAGCCAATGGAAAAATGTAATTTACCAACACTGTAAAAAATGTCAGGCCTCTCCAATTTAAAATTTTCTAGTGACCGATCACATCTAAATTTTTCAATTTGGCCAACTAAAACATTTAGATGTGATCAGTCACTAGAAAATTTTGAATTAGAGAAATGTTTTACAGTGAAACTGTGTGGTTGGTCCAATTAAATATTTTAAATTGTAGTAACAATTGTTTATTTCTCACTGTCCCAAAAGACAAAAATGACTAAAAACATAAATATATTAAGCAAAATACAGAAACAGACAACAGGGTTGACATTTTATCACATTACTTTATTAACAAGTAAATTCCAACACAGAATATTTGGGTGAAAATACCTTATTTTCAATAAGGAAAAACTGCTCGGGTTATGTATATAACCCTTGTTCCCTGAGAAGGGGAACGAGCACTGCATCGGGACGACGCTTTGGGGATGCTCCCTTAGCATCAGCGAATCTGAAACCAGAATGCCAACTAGGCCAATCCGATTGGCGTGCGTGATGACGTCATTGTGACGGCATACCCGGAAGTATAAAAGGGGTGCTGGAACGTAATGGCGGTAGTAATTGCTCTGAAGCATGCGCTCCAGGCGCGCCAAGGTGTGGCGTCGGGATGCAGTGCTCGTTCCCCTTCTCAGGGAACAAGGGTTATATACATAACCCGAGCAGTTCCCTTTCGAGGGAACTCGCACTGCATCGGGACGACGCTTTGGGGAACGAGTACCCACTAGGCCACACCGAAGGGTAGCGCCTGCCCTAGTGTGAAGCCGGAAACCGGGCACAGCTAGGACTGGAGCACCCTAGCACCAGGCGTCGTAGGGAGATCCAGGCTATAAAACCTGATAAAAGTGTGTGGGGTAGCCCACCCGGCCGCCTCGCAGATATCCTGCAAGGGGACCCCAGAAAGAAGGGCCACCGAAGAGGCCATGCCTCTGGTGGAATGAGCCCTCACGGCCACAGGTGAAGGCAAACTGCGCACCTGGTAGGCCATGGTAATCGCCTGGACAATCCAGTTACTGATTGTCTGAGTAGACGCAGGCAATCCCTTCTTAGGTGAGCCAAAACACACCAACAGTTGTTGTGATCTCCTCCACTGTGCAGACTTCGCCAGATAAACTCTTAGAGCCCTAACCGGGCAGAGTAGGTGAAGCCTCCCCTCTTCCGCCGTTACATGAGGCGGAGGATGAAATGCCTGCAGGACCAATGACCTGACCACCCTTGATGGCACCTTAGGCACGTAGCCCGGCCTAGGGTGTAAGATGGCCTTTACTCCTCCCGGGGCAAACTCCAGGCAGGTCGGCGTTACCGCCAAGGCCTGGAGATCTCCCACTCTCCTGAGAGAGGTAATGGCAAGGAGAAAAGCCTTAAGGGTCAGATCCTTTGGTCCAGCCGACTCCAATGGTTCGAAGGGGGCCTCAGCCAATCCTTCGAGAACCACTGCCAGGTCCCAGGTTGGAACTCTGGACCGAGCCGCAGGCCTCATCCTCCGAGCCCCACGGAGGAATTGTACAACCAGCTGGTGCCTACCCAGAGGCCCATCACCCAAAGGAGTGTGGAAAGCCGCAATGGCAGCCACGTACACCTTGAGTGTGGACGGGGTAAGCCCTGCAGAGAAACGATCTTGGAGGAACTCCAGCACTGAAGCCACTGGGCAGTTAACTGGGTCCACCTCACGTTCTCTGCACCAAGTGGAAAATACATTCCACTTGAGGCTGTACAGTCTCCTCGTAGACGGAGCCCTGGAGCTGAGTAAGGTCTCTATCACGTCTGCCGATAGGCCAGCCTCTATGAACCTGGTCCCCTCAGGGGCCAGACCCACAGGTTCCAAATCTCCGGGCGGGGGTAAAATATCGTACCCGCCGCCTGAGATAGGAGATCCCTCCTCAGAGGAATCTCCCACGGCTGACCTGCTAGCAGAGCTATGATATCCGAGAACCAAACTCGAGTCGGCCAACGGGGTGCTACCAGAAGTAGACTGACCCCCTGTCGACGGACCCTTTCCAGGACTCCCGGGAGCAGAGCAATCGGGGGAAATGCGTACAGACGCAGCCTCGGCCACGTCTGCACCATGGCATCCAGCCCCAGCGGAGCTGGATGCGTGAGGGAAAACCACAGTGGACAGTGGGACGTCTCTCGAGACGCAAACAGATCCACTTCCACTGGGCCGAACCTCTTGCATATGGCCTCCACCACCTCTGGGTGGAGTCGCCACTCCCCGGGCCTCAGCCCCTGCCTCAGCAGGATGTCTGCTCCCTGATTTTGGACCCCCGGGACATACATTGCCCTGATGGACAACAGTTTCCCTTGGGACCACAGGAGGATGTGATGCGCCAGTCTGCAAAGAGGGTTACTTCCCATAACCACGTCCCAACCAGTGAGGGAGGCGTCTGTTGAAACGGATTTCCGGCAACAGGACGCTCCCAACACTGGCCCTTGGGACAGAAACCAAGGTTTCTTCCATATGACTAGGGAACGAAGGCCACTGCGCGTTACCCTGATCATACAGAATGGATTTCCCCTCAAGGAAAGCCACCTGGTTTACTTCCATATCAGGACATGGTGGCCGCGGAGGTCCGGGAAAAAGCTCCTCAGAGCTTTGTAGACCGCCAGCATTTCCAGGCAGTAGATGTGCCAGGAGAAATGCCTGGTCTCCCACAGACCTCTCGCAAAGCGGCCGCCATGACCACGTCCCAGCCAGTGAGGGAGGCGTCTGTTGAAACGGATTCCCGGCAACAGAACGCTCCCAACACTGGCCCTTGGGACAGAAACCAAGGTTTCTTCCATATGACTAGGGAACGAAGGCCACTGCGCGTTACCCTGATCATACAGAATGGATTTCCCCTCAAGGAAAGCCACCTGGTTTACTTCCCATAACCACGTCCCAGCCAGTGAGGGAGGCGCCTGTTGAAACGGATTACCGGCAACAGAACGCTCCCAACACTGGCCCCTGGGACAGAAACCAAGGTTTCTTCCATATGACTAGGGAACGAAGGCATCTGCGCGTTACCCTGATCATACAGAATGGTTTTCCCCCCGAGGAAAACCCCTTGATTCCCAGCTACCACTGTAAGGGTCTCATGCAGCAGGCCAAGAGATATTCTGTTGGACGCAGCCGCAATGAGCCCCAGCAGACCTTAAACTGCTTCACAGTGATGCTGTGGCCTAGCTTCATTTTAGAGACCACCGCCCGTATGGACTCGATACGTTCGGGAGACAATTGTGCCCACAACGTAGAGAATCCCATACGACTCCCAGGAACACAGTTCTCTGAGAAGGCGTCAACACGCTACTGCGTGTAGAGTCTCAAAGGGCTAGGCCGCCTGGAAGAACCCGATATTGGTACGCTCTGCCCCAAAAAGCGAACCTCAGGAACTTCCTGTGACACAGAAGGATGGATACAGGGAAGTATGCGTCCTCTTCAGACCCATCGTGACAGACCAGTCCTCAGACTGGATCTGAATCACAATGGAGGAAATGCTAAGCATCTTGAATCTGAATCTCCTCAGAGAACGATTCAAGTACCTCCGGTCTAAAGTTGGATGCAACTCGCCATCCCTCTTAGGAACTATGAAGTACTGGCTGTAGAACCCGGACTCCCTGTCTGGCGGAGGAGCACATTCTGTGGCCTCCTTACCACCAGGGAGTGAACTTCCTGTTCCATTACCCGAACCTGCCCAGGGACCACTGCCGTCCAGACCACCCCACTGAACTTCAGGGAAAGGTAACCGGACTGCAGTCTGTATGCCCCTTCCTACAGTCGCAGGCCCCAAGCTGATATATTCGGAGGCATAACCATGCGCCGAGATAATCTGCTAAGGGAACCAGCCTCTCGAGGCCGGTCTCGGGTGTCAACCGAGCCTCCTCCCCGACCCCCTGAAGCGGCTAACCGGCAGGGCGAAATCGAGGAAGATTTTCGGTGTGCGTACGCGTTTGCTGGACCACCGCAAGTCTTGCTAGAGGCGGCTGGTGCAGCACGCGTGCACGGGGAAACGATGTGGCCCGAAGCGTACTAGACGGCGGGAACACAGCATCGATTCCCGAAAACTCCACAGGAGAGACGACCTCGATCGCTCCTACCCGGGAGAGGGGGCTGGCCAGCAGGGGCCTCATCTAAGGGAGCAGCTCAACAGGGCCACAACACTAGTGCGGACACTGCGATTAGCAATTGCCTGAAACTGATGTGTCCCGCAGGCCACAAGGCGGCGAGAACGACATCAACTTCAGGAGGGCTCCATCTTAGATGAATATCCAGTTCACAAGTTAAACACGCTTGGGTGACAGAATTAAAGTATCCAACTTATCAAAGTCGGATAACATGACACTCAATTCCTCGGAATTAAATGCCATCATAATCACCAAACCCGTGCAACCTGATCTGAATAATAGGCTGAATAAAAAATATATCTAACTCCTCAAAGTCAGATAATATTTTAATTTAATCCCTCAGAATTAAATGCAGCCACAATTAAGGTGAAACATAGTCTGATGATAGGCTAAATATCTAACTCCTCAAAGTCAGATAATATTTTATTTAATTCCTTAGAATTAAATGTAGCCGTAATTAATCAGACAACACTGTTTTATTTGTATTATCCGGACTCATAAACCCCGCGTTGCCTCAGCAACGTGGTTCAAGCCGTCATAATACAATTGGTTTTTATCCCTCGAGAAAAAAGCCAAACAGTGTCACACAATACGGTGAAACATGGTGTGAATGACAGGCTGAATATCTAACTCCTCAGAGTCAGATCATATCTCATTTAAATCCTCAGACTTAAATGTAGCCATATCAGACAAATACTGATTTATTGTACTATACGGACTCGTCCGTTAAGCCAACCAGTATCTCATGCACACCGATCGCGTGTGTTCACATTAATTGCAGACCCCTAACCTGCGCGCTGCCTTTTTTTTTTTTTTTTTTTCAGCAATCGCGTAGATGGAATCTTGCATATTTAAGAAGTGCTTATGACTTTGACTGCCTCGATGCTGAGTACGTCTAATTCCTCAGAATCAGACCGCTCACACATCGGGTCCTCCGCCCCGGGGGAAGAAGCCGCAGCGCGGGCTTCCACACGGGGAAAGAGAACATCTGAACTGTCAGACAAAGACTGGGAAGATGCCTCAGCAGTCCCAGTCCCGCTGACAGTCCATCCGTGAGCCCCATGACCAGCCTCGCCGCACCGCCTCGGCGGATGCGGGACCGATCCACGGGGCTCACGAGGCTGGCCGGCCTCATCGAACACGGCCAGCCGAGAGCGGAGCACTCTGAGCGTCAGCTTCATAATGCTCACAAGCGGCTCCCTCGAGAGCCGCTCGAGCATGCTGAACGCCCAGGCAGTGCACACACAGCAGGTGTGTATCCGAGCCCGACATGTAGCGAGGGCAAGGATGCACACACTGCTTGAACTCTCTCACTTTTTCACACTTCATTTCAATCACACACTTTCACTGACATACAACAGTAAATAGACAGACAGTTTGACAGATAGCGCTTGCTGAAGAGCAATAACTACCGCCATTACGTTCCAGCACCCCTTTTATACTTCCGGGTATGCCGTCACAATGACGTCATCACGCACGCCAATCGGATTGGCCTAGTTGGCATTCTGGTTTCAGATTCGCTGATGCTAAGGGAGCATCCCCAAAGCGTCGTCCCGATGCAGTGCGAGTTCCCTCGAAAGGGAACTCTGAATACATTCAAGAAGTCTTCTGCATAACAGGATGTCTTAAAGTGGTGAAGAAAACACGGCACTGCAAGCTAAAAACCTGCAAATAAAAATAAAAACTAACATTAATGACAAAGCTCCCCTGCATCACATCTGGCAAGAGACAGAACAGAAGTTTCTTCATTATATAATGAGGAGGATGAGACGAATGAATGGACATAAGAAAATCACGAGCTTGACGTGTTTGATATTAAAAGGCAATAACTCAAGCCCTGAAAGAGGCCGACGCCAAACGCACCGTGTTCAACAGTCGCATGCCGCACATATCACACAAATTACTTAATTTCCTTATTACCTATTGTTTTAGACATATAATACATGAGGAAAATAAAACTATGGGCTACAGGCTACCATTAGATAATTATGTGGTAAACGAGAACACACGCATGAAACAATGAATGCATGAACTCGTGATTCTACAAAATGTCTTTTAAACTTCATACCCGGTCATAAAGCAAAACGTCTCGGTTACGGATGTAACCCTCATTCCCTGAGGAGGGAACGGAGACGTAACGTTAGTGACTAACGAATGGGGGTTTCGCTTAGAAGCCTATCAACTTCGAGTTTAGAGAAAACGCCCAATGGCGTGCCAATGCCATGGGCATGCGGAATTTGCATACGTAGCTCCGCCTCACCGCGTGAGTATATAAGGAAGTACGAGGCAATATCGCATTATGTTACCTGCTTGAGGAGCCAAGACTGAACTCCTGCGTTCCAGGTAGCACAGCTGACTGTGGCAAGGGGATGTTACGTCTCCGTTCCCTCCTCAGGGAACGAGGGTTACATCCGTAACCGAGACGTTCCCTTTCGTTCAGTCACTACGACGTAACGTTAGTGACTAACGAATGGGGGTCCCAATATAATCCCGCCACTCAGCTGTCTTCCAGCGCCCTGCGTAAGTGTGAGTACCCTGTCGTAAGACTAATACGGACGAAGGACTCCCACTTAACACAGGAATACCAAGGTACACTGGGAAGCATATCCCAGTGAGGGAATGCCAAAATGCCTACCCGTGGGGAGGACTTAAGAGACACATATGAGCCGTTAGGGGCTGCATATGGAAGATCTCTAGGGTACCAGCCGAAGGTGGATTTTTAACCCTAGGGGTGGCGGGGACACGCCAAGGGAAGAAACCCGCTCACTGCGGAGACTTACGGTGAAATACACATGTGGGGGTCGCCGGAGGGAACCATGCACATGGGGCACCTGGCCGGACATGAGGGTCTGGGCTCGAAGGGGCAGACTGAACTGATGTCAGCGTTGACAGTGCTGGAGGAGCTCAGGGCTCTCGGGGAGCTCACCTGAGGAAATATCGCACGTATCCAGTCCGTGGAGTGGAGTGGCGAGCAAGCGAAGACACCTGAGCCTGGCCCATTACCGGCCCCTCGGGGGGGGGCGAGTACATAGTCGGACACTGGCTCCACTCGGAGATTGTAGAATCTGGCGAATGTGTTGGGTGTCGCCCAGCCTGCAGCTCTGCAGATGTCTGCTAGCGAGGCGCCATGCGCTAGAGCCCAAGAGGAGGCCACACTCCGGGTGGAGTGCGCCTTCACACCAAGGGGACATGGTCGGCCTTGCTGCTGGTAAGCCAAAGCGATGGTGTCCACTATCCAGACAGCCTTTGCTTTGAGAGAGCACTTCCCTTCCGCTCTCCACCATAACAGACAAAGAGCTGGTCTGAGGTCCTGAAACACTGCGTCATGTCTACGTAGGCGCGGAGAGCGCGTACTGGACAGAGCAATGCCAAGGCTGGGTCTGCCTCCTCCAAAGGCAGCGCTTGCTGGTTCATCACCTGGTCCTTAAACGGAGTGGTGGGAACCTTGGGCACATATCCAGGCCGGGGTCTCAGGATCACGTGAGAGTTAGCCGGCCCGAATTCCAGGCACGCTTCGTCAACCGAAAATGCCTGCAGGTCCCCGACCCTCTTAACTGAGGCCAATGCGGTCAGCAGAGCCGTCTTCATAGACAGGAACTTAATATCGACCGACCGCAAAGGCTCAAAGGGAGGCCTCCGCAGAGCAGTTAACACTACTGCGAGGTCCCAAGAGGGTACGAGAGGAGAGCGAGGAGGATTCAGTCTCCTGGCTCCCCTCAGGAACCTGATGACCAGGTCGTGCTGACTTACCTTCTTGTTCTCCAAGGGATCATGGTGGGCAGATATTGCAGCCACATAAACTTTGAGGGTGGAGGGAGACAGCCTTCGCTCCAACCCCTCTTGGAGAAACCCAAGCACGGACCCGATCGGGCATTTCCAGGGGTCTTCTTGGCGGGAAGAGCACCAGGTGACGAAGAGGTTCCACTTCAACGCATAGGCATGCCAAGTGGACTCTGCCCTAGCGGAAGTGATGGTGGCGACCACCGTAGGTGGTAGGCCACTCAAACCTGCCGCGTCCCGTCTAGGAGCCACACGTGGAGGCTCCAAAGGTCGGGACGTGGGTGCCAATGGGTGCCCCGTCTCTGAGTAAGGAGGTCCGGTCTCAGAGGAATAGGCCAGGGAGGGGCTGTCGCAAGGAGTACGAGTTCGGGGAACCAGGTACGGCCGAGCCAGTACGGGGCGACCAAGAGGACCTGCTCCTTGTCCTCCCTGATCTTGCACAGAAGCTGCGCGAGTAGGCTCACTGGGGGGAACGCATATTTGCGTAGGCCCCGCGGCCAGCTGTGCGCCAGTGCATCCGTGCCGAGCGTGCCCTCGGTCAGGGAATAATACAGGCTGCAGTGGGAAGAGTCGTGGGAGGCAAACAGATCTACCTGTGCGTCGCCGAACTGTTCCCAAATCAGCTGAACCGTCCGGGGATGGAGTCTCCATTCTCCCGGGAGAGGCTGAACCGCGAGAGCTCGTCGGCTGCGAGGTTCAGGACTCCCGGAATATGGACAGCACGAAGGGACCTCAGGCGCTTCTGACTCCATAAAATGAGATGGCGGGCGAGTTGAGACATACGGCGGGAGCGTAGACCGCCCTGGTGGTTGATGTACGCTACTACGGCCGTGTTGTCTGTCCGGACAAGTACATGTTGGCCCTTCAGCAGCGCTCGGAAGCGGTGCAGGGCGAAACGTACTGCCAGCAACTCGAGGCAATTGACATGCAGGAGGCGCTGGGGTCCTATCCAGGAGCCCGCGGCTGCTTGTCCATTGCACATGGCACCCCAGCCCGTGGCAGAGGCATCCGTCGATATGACAACATGCCTGGACACTCGTTCTAAGGGCACACCGGCCCTGAGAAAACTGAGGTTCGACCACGGGGTGAGCGTCTGTAGGCAGGCCCGAGTCACTTGGATCCGGAGCGTGCCAGACTGCCATGCCCATCTCGGGACTCGATCGCGAAGCCAGTGCTTAAGCGGTCTCATATGAAGCAATCCGAGCGGTGTTACCGCGGCTGCAGATGCCATATGCCCCAGGAGCCTCTGAAATAGTTTCAGTGGGACCGCACTCTTGCTCTCGATTTGTCGGAGGCAAGTCAGCAGAGACTGCGCGCGCTCGCTCGAAAGCTGCGCGTACATGGCGACCGAGTCGATCTCCATACCGAGAAAAGAGATCCTCTGCACGGGGCAAAGTTTGCTCTTTTCCCAGTTGACCCGAAGGCCCAGACGGGCTAAGTGGTGGAGAACCAGATCTCTGTGTCCGCAAACCTGCTCTCGAGAGTGGCCCAGTATGAGCCAGTCGTCGAGGTAGTTCAGGATGCGAACCCCGTGCTGCCGAAGGGGCGCAAGGGCTGCCTCGGCAATCTTCGTGAAGACGCGAGGGGAAAGAGATAGCCCGAAAGGGAGAACCGCGTACTGGTATGCCCGCCCCTCGAAAGCAAACCGTAGGAACGGTCTGTGTCGAGGAAGGATGGAGACATGGAAGTAGGCGTCCTTCAGGTCGATCGCTGCAAACCAATCGTAAGGACGAACGCATTGAAAAAGGCGTTTCGCAGTCAACATCTTGAACGGAAGCCGGTGAAGGGATCGGTTCAAGATGCGAAGGTCCAGGACTGGTCGTAACCCACCGGTTTTCTTGGGTACAATGAAGTAGGGGCTGTAGAACCCCGACTTCATTTCGGCTGGAGGGACAGGCTCGATCGCACCCTTCGCCAGTAGAGTGGCAATCTCCGCACGCATGACGGGGGCATGGGCCCCGGTCACGGTATAGCGGACTCCCGTGTAACGGGGAGGAGCCTGCGCGAACTGAATCGCGTAGCCGAGCCTGACGGTCCGGGCAACCCAGCGGGACAGCCCCGGAAGCTGAAGCCAGGCTTCCAGAGACTGCACCAACGGGGTCATACGGACGGCAGACGTACCCTGGGTGGGGCAGCGAGGCAGCGTTACCGGCCCGGACAGGGGAGGCTGGAGGGCAGCCGGTTAACAGGGGCCCGGACAGGGGAGGCCGGTTAACAGCTGCGCCCTGACAGAGGAGACCAGGGAAGGACTCGCGTTCCACTGGGGTCTGCTCTGCCAGGGGGCTGGCGACAGAGAGGGACGAGAGTGGCGAGACCCGAAGGTGGCGCGCACCGTCATCACCGGTCTCTGGGTCCTCAGAGACAGGAACATGAGTTCTTCCCAAGCGCTGCTAGCCCGGGGGCCAGCAACGGAAGGATTTTCCCCCGGCCCTCCACCGGGGGAAGGAGAGGCCCTGCTACCATCCCCTGGGAAGAACTGGAACCCATCTCTGAGTTGTCCACCTCCAGCCTGGCGTTTAACCAGTCTGGGGAGCGGACTGGGCGACATCCTCAACCACCTCCACGGCGCGGCCCAGGTGAAGGCTGCTGCTGGGGCCGAGCGGGAAGAGGGAGGGCGCCCTCGGCGGCGAGCGGACTGAGGCGACTGAGCCGGCGGCTGGTGCAGCAGCTGGCCGCCGGGGCAGTACGTGTTACAGCCTCAGTCTGCTCTGGGGCGGCTGAGAACTGTTGGGCGCAGTTCTCAGCCGCGTCGCCGAAGAGGCCAGCCTGGGATATGGGTGAGTTTGAGGAGGCGGGCTCGCTCAACGTCCTCCACATCACCAGGTAAGGCCAGGTGTTCTCCCGGACCACAGCTGTGGACATCCCCCGACCCAGGGAGCGTGTGGCCACCTTCACCGCCCGGGGGCGGGGTCAGTTGCGGCACGCAGCTCAATGAAGAGCCCTGGGTCGGCTCCACCCTTGTGCATGTGCAAAGGGCCTGCCCGTAGCTCTGCGGGACCACGCCACCGAAGTAGACGAGCCCACAGGCTTTGGGAGGGTGCTTAGGACAGCCACACCACACCACACCACGTCAAAGCCCCCTGTGGACTCCGTAGTGCGCAACAGAGAGTTCAACAGTGGGGGGGGAGGGGGCCCCAGTGTACCCTAGGCCGCGGCCCCATCAAGGGCAGAGAAGGCGGAGGAGGCCACCAAACGGTCGCGGGAAGCACGGGGACTTCCGGGACCGCGTGATCTCCTCATGCACCCCGGGAGCGAAAGGCATTGGGGGCGGGGCCCAACAGCTGTCGGGTGCCGCCCTCAAAAACCAATCGCGCAACCACGAGCACCCGCGACTGGGCGGAGTTCCACACCAGCGCGAGACTCGCGGCTGCCCGAGATAACATGGCTGTCAACTTTAGGTCAGATCAGGCAGTGCTGACACACCCGGAGGCAGAGCACAACCTAATCGTCATCCCCAAAAGGACTCCAGCCCACCTTGGGATGCGGCGATCGACATCTCACTGCTATCCGGAGCGTGAACTGAACGAACGGGCGTCAGAGACGGGCCGTAGATTCAATCCAACACTCGCGGGAGCGATGTATAAGAGGGGGGCGTGGCACGAGGAATGAACGTCGGGGTTCTTAATACCACAGCACCGCCCTCAGGTCACCCTGGCCACCAGCCAAAGTACCATCTCACTCGGGGACGGTAGATTGGGGTGTGGCAGAGGGGACTCTCTCTCCTCACGGAGATCATTGAGTCTCGACCGCGACATCGCGATGGTCACGCCCCCGCAATGGAAACGTGACACATCCGCAAACACTGCCCGAACGTGCTGAAGCCCAAACACGCTCGAGCAGTGAATGCGCCCATAGACAGCAGCGGAAAATCGATCGCACCCGGAAGTGCACGGGCGAGCCGTCTTGAAAAAGACGTGCCACGCGCAAGCTCTTTTTGTGAGAGGAAAGCCTCGCAGTCGATGCCGAAGCGCCCAGGGAAACACACACCAGCTGTCAAACGGACCACTGCGCAGATCAGCAGGCAGGAAGTATGCGATCACTGGAACGCGCCGTTACACCAACACCGACTGGAAAGCTGCTCGTCTCGAAGAAGCTGACAGAGTCTCAGAAGGCTGTAGGAGTGAAGAGGTAGGTTCTCTTGGCTCCGAAAGCAGAACATAATGCGATATTGCCTCGTACTTCCTTATATACTCACGCGGTGAGGCGGAGCTACGTATACAAATTCCGCATGCCCATGGCATTGGCACGCCATTGGGCGTTTTCTCTAAACTCGAAGTTGATAGGCTTCTAAGCGAAACCCCCATTCGTTAGTCACTAACGTTACGTCGTAGTGACTGAACGAAAGGGAACTCTGGAGAATAATTTCAGTGCAAAATACTCACCAACGTCTTTGTGAGATAAATATCTCTATTCTCTTGGGAATGTCTGTTTCGGTCTTCAGCACTTGCTGGTTCGGCTCCGCTCGCGCTGCCGCTCCCGCGATCCGCATTTGAAATCTCCACACAAATGGTTTTCTTCAAGTGCATTTTGCGCATGCGTATACCGTTTTTCGGACGTAGGACTTGTTCAGCCAACATGGATTTTTAACTTCGACTTCATAGATTGACTGAGCACAATTAAATATGTTCGGTGAATATACAATTTTAATTTTGAGTGAAGACCTTAAGCTATGATTAGTACAATGCATCTTTTTGCATGGCGATCATTTTTTGGAAGTCATTTATTGGGCCAATATGTAATGATCAATTTGCACAATTTTTCCCCCCAATTTTTTTTTTACAGTGTAGAGACCTTCACGATTATGTATATATATATATATATATATATATATATATATATATATATATATATATATATATATATATATATGTGTGTGTGTCAACAAAAAATACTTATTAGTAACATGAAAATAACCTTTCTTTGTGAGGGTTTGCCTTCGCTATGCTTCCTGGAAGTAGGGGTAGGAGGTTGGCAGCCTCATGTGACAGGAAGGAAGTTAATACCTTTTTTTTCCCCCTTGAAATCCTTTATTTTGTTGTTTGCTTGCGTGTCATTGAGATATAAGACATGGATAATATCTAGGAAAATACTTACAAAAGGAACATTACAACTATACACTAAGGCAACTATAGTTGCCGGTGGGCTTAAATGGGTTAAGTTTGGGGAAAGCATGTCAGCGAATGTGGGAGCTCAAAGGGGAGATAAGCTAATTTTTGGAAATAATGGGGAAGGCTGACGATTTTCCTGAGCTGAGCGACACAGACTGGCTTTGTGATTTTGCGTTCGCTGTGGACATACTGGCACACATGAATGTGCTTAACGAGAAGCTACAAGGGAAAGATCAATTTGTGCATAACATGCATTCAAATGTGAAAGCCTTCAAAGCCAAATTGACTTTACTCTCAAGGCAAATTTCAAACAACACATTCGCTCATTTCCCCACACTAGCGACACTGAAAGAGGCCCTCAACATGCAAAAAAATACAGCAAATCACTGAACGACCTGCACAGAGAATTTTGCCGACGATTCTCTGATTTTGAAAAAATTGAGAAGTCATTTCAGCTGGTGTCATGTCCCCTGTCACTGGACTCTGAAACAGCGCCGCATGAGTTGCAGTTGGAACTGATAGATCTGCAGTGTGACTCCGTCTTAAAGGAGAAGTTTGAGTCCATGAAAGTGGATAAGTTTTATGCTTCACTAAACGAAACCAAGTTTCCAAATATCTGACATTTGGCACAGAAGATGCTGGTGTTGTTTGGCTCTACCTACGTGTGTGAGCAAACGTTCAGCGTGATGAACATCAATAAAGCACGCCACAGATCCCAGTTAACTGATGAACACCTGAGATCGGTCCTGAGAATTGCCACAACTAAACTGACACAGAATTTCAATGTGCTGGAAAAAAAGGGTGATCAACAACACTGTTCTCACTGAAACTGAATAAGGTAGGTAGGTAATCTTAACTTTTTATGTATTGAGTTTAATATGTAATTTATATTATTATCATTAGGGGCCAAGCACCGAAGGTGCGAGCACCTATTGAAATCGTTAGATTTCTTCTTATTATTATTATTCCGCCAAAAGTCTATGGAAGCCCATAGAACCGCTTGCGGGAAAGTTATGAAATTTGGCACACAGATATAGGACAGTCATTAACCACACCAATTTTGGAATCTCTAAAACAATCCCTCTAGCGCCACCACCTGTCCAAAGTTTGACTCATATTTTTGCTAATAACTTTTGAACCAAAGGAGAACCAAGGAGAAACAAAATAATTTTTTCCTCTGATTCCTTGGCTCAAGCCAATTTGATTGCACCGTATGACGTCATTTTCCGTCATAATAATTTTCCCGCCATTTTTAATTAACCAAAAAACCCACTTTTGCAAACTCCTCCTAGGCCGTTGCTCCAATTTGCACGAAAATTTGGGGCATCACGCCGAGCCATACCATACCCAATTTTCCCATATCAACCATTTTGGGCGTCGGCCATTTTGAATTTTGTCAGTGCTATGTTTTACAAACACATTGGCATATCATTACGAAACTCGGTCTTCGTCACCAAGCCTTGAAAGTACTCAAAAAGTTTAAAAGGCAGCGCCACCTTGTGGACAAAAGTTATAATGAATTTTCCAATAATGCTAATAACTTTTGGTTAAATTTGACTATTGGCATAAAACTGGTTTTAATAGATTCCTTGGGTCATGCCAAGAACATAGATCCCAATTTTACCATATTTGGCCAAACAATCTGTTCGCCGTTTTGATTTCCTTTAGAAACCTACTTTTTCAAACTCCTCCTAGACCTAGACCATTTGTCTGATTTTCACCAAAATCGAATCGTAACATCTTCAGACTATTACAGCAAAAAGGGTAGGGTTAGGGTGTCAACAGACAAAACCGTTTTTATATACTGCAGCGACAAAGTTGAGCCATGATGCCAAAATGACTCTTGAGGCTGTATCTCTGCAATGCTTTGACATACTGACACCAAACTTTGTCATTTTCATCTCACTCTGACCACACCACATCAATTCCGTTACTGCGTCACCTAATGGTCAAAAGTGACAAACCATTAAATCATATTATTAGTGACTTTATGTATGATTTTTCAGCCATTTTGCCTAAAATCATCTTAAAATGCCTTTAATTGCTCAATGTTGCAGTTGGTCTAACCCTCCCAGCCATGTTGGCATGTCTTGTCTTCTTCTTTGCGCTTGGCCCCGTTAATGGCTGCTCGCAGCTATATTTATTATTATTATTATTATTATTATTATTATTATATAACTTAACTAATATAATCTGACACTGGATACCGGCCCTCTATCAAATTTTAAAACCCAGTGTGGCCCTTGAGCCAAAAAGTTTGCCCACCCCTGTGGTAGACTGATTAGACCACCAAAACTCTATTCTTTTTCTATTCTTGTTTAAACTATTCTTTAAGGGAATTTATTTCTTAAGAGGGGAGATGTGATTAATGGTAATTGTATTATTATTATTCCTTACCTGTGGAGGGCGCTCTCAGCCTAAAGATGTGTGGGGTTGTAACCTGTAAAAGAGGAGAATGAAAAAGGTTCAGTAAACAGCAAGTCGCGTGAAACCATGACTCCGTGAACTATTCCACATTTGCATCCACTAAACATCACAAACAGCACAAGTAGGCTATCTATCTGTCAGTCAACTCATGTATCTGTCAGAGCATCTGACGGGAGCTCAAGCTGCTTTAAATTGAATATCTTGCCAGTTATTTTAAAGCCCTTAATTTAAAGCATGGCTCGTGTTTAGGCAGTGGTGGACGAAGTACACAAACCAAGTACTTGAGTTAAAGTACAGATACACTAGGTAAAATATTACTCCATTAAAATTAAAAGTACTCCCTTTTAACTTTCACTTGAGTAAAAGTACAAAAGTATTTGCCTTCGAATGTACTTAAGTATCCAAAGTACTATCATTCATTATGGCTATAATGTCCTCATCATTTTTGTCACAAGTCTCTTGCTTAATCATCTCAGTATATGTTGAAAGACTCTGTTACTCTTAGCACACTGATCTATTAATAGAATGATATTAATTACTCAGACACTGATATATGTTAAAATTATCATGATCCCAAAACCTTGAAGCTGAACAATTTCCTTTAGAACCAAATGAAATAAGACGATTCAAAAGCAGACAGATTCAATTTAAGGTTTATTGTAACAGTTTTTAGTTTATAAAAACTTGGATTATTCAATTTTGTAATGTTTTCATGTATGATTGTCAGTGTTTGTGCATTAATCTTAAACTGCTTCACATGTGTATATTGTGTGTGTGTGTGTGTACAGGGAGTGCAGAATTATTAGGCACGTTGATTTTCTGATCATATTTTTTTTCCAGGCACATTTGACCAATTCCAAACCACAGTAATCCTAATAACTACTATTGATTTAGTATTTAATAATGTATAAGTGATATATAATTGTTCATGAAGGCTGGAAATGAAAAACACCTTATATTCAGGTGTGCAGAATTATTAGGCATGTTTTCTTTTACAGATAAATTGAGCCAAAAAAGAGATTTAACTCAGACTGAAAAGTCAAAAAGTATTAAATGCCCATGAGAAGGATGCAATACTAATGCAATACTAGACATTGCAGTTAAGGCGTGACCATTGGACAGTGAAATGCTCGTTGGGTCAGCAGGATCTGACAAAAACAGGTGGTGAAGAAAAGACACCTATTAACCGCAAAAGAATTACGAATTAAGGTGAAGAATTATGGGTGAAACCATCAGGAACCCTTTAGTCTCCAGCGCCACTATTTTCCAAAGCTGCAACCTACCTGGAGTCTCCAGAAGTGCAAGGTGTCAGGATCTCAGAAACTTCAGTTAGGTAAAGAATCCTAAAAAATGACCCCCACTAAATAAGAATCACAAGCTGAAGTGTTGTAAAATACATGAAGAAGGTTTTTTTATAGGCTTTATAGGTTTTATAGGTTGAGAATGACTCTTGAAGGACCAGGACCACATCCTCTAGTACCACTGTTTGAAGAATTCATCTTCCAGAATCTGGCAGTACGTTTTGGGAGTTCATTTTAGTCCATCCTGAAGTCCGTTTTGCAGAGATGGACTAAAAATGAACTCCCAAAACGTACACCTTGCTCTTCTGGAGACTCCAGGTAGGTTGCAGCTTTGGAAAATGGTGGCGCTGGAGACTAAAGGGTTCCTTGTGGTTTCACACTTAATTCTTCACCTTAATTCTTAATTCTTTTGCGGTTAATAGGTGTCTTTTCTTCACCACCTGTTTTTGTCAGATCCTGCTGACCCAACGAGCATTTCACTGTCCAATGGTCACGCCTTAACTGCAATGTCTAGTATTGCATTAGTATTGCATCCTTCTCATGGGCATTTAATACTTTTTGACTTTTCAGTCTGAGTTAAATCTCTTTTTTGGCTCAATTTATCTGTAAAAGAAAACATGCCTAATAATTCTGCACACCTGAATATAAGGTGATTTTCATTTCCAGCCTTCATGAACAATTATATATCACTTATACATTATTAAATACTAAATCAATAGTAGTTATTACGATTATTGTGGTTTGGAATTGGTCAAATGTGCCTGGAAAAAAAATATGATCAGAAAATCAACGCGCCTAATAATTCTGCACTCCCTGTATGTGTGTGTGTGTGTGTGTGTGTGTGTAAATTTCAAAACAAATTACACAACATGTCAAATTAAATTTCTGATGAGCGTGCTAGTACAGTATGGCACTGATGATCTAACTAAACTGGCAATATTTTTTATTCAGCTTGAGAAGGAGCTGATTCTCAAAATTCTTGCCCTCCTAGGACTGAAAATAAGCCCTGATGTGCTGAAAAGACGTTCACAAGCTGCAGAAGCGGGTAAAGCAGTGTTGACTTGCAAAGACAACTTACAGACTGATGGGAAGGACTTGAAAATTTCTTTATCATCAGCTTTGCTTGTCAGGTAGCCATCTAATTGCTTGATACCTTCCTGACTATGAGTACGCTTCATGCTTGCAAAGAAGTCCTCTTCCTCAGAGGCACTGGAACCATCAGCTGGTGGTTGATTCGAAGGCTCTTCCTACAGATGGTCCTTGATGAAGTCCAGGCCTGAAATGGACACAGGTGCTAAGAATCAAACTTCATTTTATTCACACATTTCTCCAGATTAAAATATTAATAGAACTGTATTGCCTGTATTTTACAAGGTGCAAATTGACAAATTGAGAATGTCAAGATAAATTAAGTTGGATATCTTTAAAAAATGATTTGGCTCAGTTTATTTTAATCTTTAACTAACAACACTTTTCAAAAACAAAACTAAAATAATCTTATCCAGTTTGAGAACGTGTTCATCCGAAGTCCAGGATGTTTTAAATTTCGGGACAAGGATTGCAGCTGCAATAAATTATGGCTCTACCAGCATGTCTCCAAAGCGCTGCTGCAGACCTTCTTGGATGGCATCCACCAGAGGTTTGTACCTGCAGGTAATGTGAATTTGTTCAAGATTTGAGATGAGGAGGTTCCGGCAGAAGCTATCCCATCTGAACATCGATTTTAGCCTGAAGAATGTTGAGGGCTTTGGCTAGGGGGCTCATGGTTCTGGCATATTCTTCCAGAAAGGCAATTTCAACTGGACTCAACCTATTGCATATTTAGACAAAAACAATTAATCATTTCATGTCATTACACTTTTAAGTTTGTGTGTGTGTGTGTGTGTGTGTGTGTGTGTGTGTGTGTGTGTGTGTGTGTGTGTGTGTGTGTGTGTGTGTGTGTGTGTGCGTGCGTGTGAGAGAGATAGAGGGAGAGATAGGGGCATGTCATTTTACAGTATCTACTGTTTCCCTGTATCTATTCCTATCAGATCCTTGAGGATTAAAGCAACTACTCAAAGTAATGTGTTTTAAAAAACAGTTTTAGTATTAACATTATTTGGAAGATGAATTTAAAAGAATAAAAAACAGCACTTACATTGGCAACTTGAGTGAAGTGCAGACAGTCCCTTCACCCTGATCTTTGCAGCACTCCCATGATTCGCAGCACTCCCTCAACGGCAAGAAATAAGGAATTCCACCTTGTTGCGTTGGGGTGGATCAGCTGAATTTTGCACACATCATCTATAATCTCTACAGCAGCCGCAGATCTGCCACTCTTGTTCCATAATGCATGACACTTTGCGAAGGCTGACCGGGACAGCTTCTTGTAGGCTTCGTTTGAACAGGCTTTGGCTGCATCGACTGTGGAAATCAAATTTAATAAGTGGCAGGCACAACGGTGATGTTTTGGAAGTTGGAATTGTAGGCCATCATCCTCATCTAGAACAGCTGTGATGTCTACAAAGTCCACCTCGATACCATCCGCACCCTCATCGTCACACATCTCATCATTTATCTCATCTTCAGCTTTAGCTTCATCTGAAGCAGAGTTGTTCTCATCTTGCTCTCCATATATACGGAATCCCTTTAAAAAATTTGACCCGTTGTCCGTAGTAGGTCGAACAACCTTGTTCTGTATGCCAAATTCGTGTGGGGGGGGGGGGATCGGGGGACCTCCCGAAACTACTAGTGTCGCGGAGCGGGAGTGTTACGGATACGTGGTGTTGCCATAGACTATAAATAAATTAATTTGGTAAATAAATGTAAACAACATTTATTTATACATCACACAACTATTTACAACACTTGTGTAAAGTGGTTGGCTTTGCTTGAGTTGTTTCTCCGGATTTTGTTGCTTTTAAGAAAAAAATAAACAAATTTTTGCCTGTTTAGGTTCGTCACCTTCTCCATTGCATTTTTTTTGTGAATATATTTCAGGGCTCAATGCTAAGGATTTTTTTCAGGGGTTCAAATTTTTACTTGCCCTGCCAGAATTTTCACTGGCCCCACCACAAAAAAACTGATAAATAAAATAAAATAGGCCTAGTATTGTTTTTGAGCCATGTAAGCTTAATAAACAAGGTTATGACTCTAAAAACTAATATCCTAACTCATATAATTTTTTTTATATTGTTAAAGACAGTAATAAAATAAGCACAAATAAATACAGCAGAACAAACATATACAAATGAAATAAACAGTTATTTTCATGTAGGTCTAAACTAGATTGTCAGGTACAAAAATAGTAATCAAATGTAAAATATCACTGCATAGTCTGCATAAAATTATATGTCACTGCATATAAATATAGATTAACCCTTATTAAAAGTTATTCAGTCAAGAGCAGTGAGTAATTTTTTTTTTGTCTTTTGTTATCTCAATATTTATATAGCCAATGACGATATTTTCCGGCTTTCCGTGTGTTCACTGTTATACGGTAGGGGGCGCTGTAACGCATTTCCTGCACGAGAACAGAATCTCCCATGATCAAAAAAACGCACAACACAGCCGAAGAAGCAGCAACGTGCATATAATTTGTAAGCAGATGCATATGTAAAATAACGTGATCATCAACATTAAACAGCATATAAATCACAACTGCCTAATGTTATTGAATGAAATGTCAACCCAGGACGAGCTACAGGACTGTGAAGCTTTGGGGTGTTGATGGACTCGATCTACATCTGTGTTTTGTTCATCGTTCGGACGTAACGTTAGTCTTGTACAAAAACGTGATTTTTTATGCTCAAAATGTTGCTTAAAAAAGTTGTGTTGATTAAAAAAATAATATATGAAGCTGGAATAAAACAGTGGGTCTGTTCTTTCTTTTGATATATTGCATGTTTAGATATTCTGTGGGCCATTAAAACTTGTGAAAATGACCATAAATGCTGGCGGTGACTGGCAAATTTCATGTTTACGTTCATTTAAAAGACCTAACCGACTATGTTTACGATAATACTCAACAAGACAGTCATTATGATATAATTTTGTGTGAATATTCGCGCGCTGTGAAACACATGGCCGTGCTTATGTGTGTTGTTGCTGCGCTTCGCGAGTATCAAACTGAGAGACACTTTCTCGTCTATGAGCATTTGAATATTTAAATTGGCAAGGTTTAAAAATGCGCAAATGATCAGTTTCCGTGAAGACGCAGCTCTGGCCCGAGTGTCTTTCACGCTGGCACTGGACCATCGGGGAATTCTTATTGTCGACCGTAATGACAAATATTTTTTGTCATTCATTCAGGGGGGGGCGGGGGTCGTTTTGGGAGGGCAGGCCGCCCCCCCAAAAAATGGTAGGGCAAACACTGTGATGACCTCTCTAGACTGTAAGGGTGCTTTCACACTTGGTTCGATTGCCTGGACCGAACCCGAGATCGATTGCTCCCCCCTCCCCGTGGCCCCGCTGGACTGTGTTCATATTATATTATTTGGTTCCGAACCGGGGTGCGTTTGCGTCATCAAAGCAGCAGCTGTTTACCCGGTTGCTTAGTAACGACAGCGAGCGTGAAGGCGGCGAAATGCATAGTGTTGCTCACCTCACTTTTATATTTTATTTTTTTAACTGTTGGTTTTGTTTCTAAAGCTTCAGTACATAATGGCACTTGCGTCTATATGCCGCAAATGTACTGCAAATGCTCTAAAAAACACTGAAGACGAGTAGAAATTATCTCTGCTTGCAGTATGTCAGTCATGCTCGTCAGGAAAATGAGTGAAACACACACAAACACACATTTTTATCAAATCATACGTCATTAATAGCGGTTCACTTCCGCGATTTAGTACGATTGCGTTCACATCAGCAGCGAACCGTACCGGAGTTCACATGAACCGTACCCCAGACCACCCTTTTTAAGCGGACTCTGGTACGGTTCGCGGGTGCGCACCCGAGTTCGGAAGACCGCGTTCACATCATCCAAACGTAGCGAACTCTGACATCAATCGAACCCGGGTGCGCACCAAAACTGCTAGTGTGAAAGCACCCTTAGGATCCACCCAGTGGGCAGTGACACCGATGAAACCTCTTCTTCTTGAACTCCAACAATCTGTTGTCGTTGCCATGTAATCTATCCCTGACATTGCCTTTTTCATTTTAGTCTTCATCTCAAGCGCTTCATCTTACGACGTAAAGTGGTCCTTGACATGAGTGTTTTAAAATGAAGTTTTAAATGATGGCTGTTCCACCACACTAAATGGTTGGAGACTCTGGGTCACAACATTCAACACTGCTTGATCCACAGTCTTTTGTGTGACTAGTTTAGTTTCTCCCAGCTTTAGCTGTCTAGAGGTTGAAGGAGCCTCCTCACTCTCCATTTTTCTTTTCCTTGGCGCTGTTAAGGCAATATATTGCTGCAAGTGGCTACCATGTTTTCTCTGCAAAAAGAAAACATTCAAAAAATAACTACATATCTAGAGATCAGTCTTCCTCCCCTTGACAAATAAAATAATCATTTAATATGCTTTTTGCATGTCATAGATGAAATTGATTTCAATAGATCTTGTGAAATGTTTAAAAATCGGATAGCTCGATCAGTTTCAAATATTACAAACGTTGGGGAAACAGCTAACTTAACTAACTTAAACACATTGGTGACAGCTACTGTTAGATTACTCAATTAAAAATTACCAAAAGAATTAAAATGGCTAACCTCAACGTGTTTCCTAAGATTGGAAGGAGTATTCCAGTAAGAAGAAATTTTACAGTTCCGAGGCAGGCAAAGAAGGCAGTTGAAAATTAAGGACTCTTTCTTCTTTTCAACGACTTCAAAAAAAACCCCGCAAATAAGGCCACAGACAGGGGCGCAGATAGGAGTTTTTAACTGGGGGGGACCAAGCTGTCATCAAATGATATAAACTCAATTTGTTATTTGGCGTAATTTGGGCTTTAACTAGTGCTCAAGTAGTTACTTTGCGTAATTTGGGCTAATGATTTGCACTTAAAAGCCATTGGGGGATTCTTATTTGAAATCATGGATAAACAACAATGAACAAAGGTAAACAAAGACCTACCTGAGCACTAGCAATGCATGATCAGACTGTTATTTGACTAGTATGCCAATCACCCACCAAAACTTCATTTGTCTTCAGCAAAGTATGTTTTATTTAAACATTTGCTTATCTCAGCATACAAAGTCTATCATTATGAACAAAAAAGCAAAGAACCTACAGTATGTGCAAAAAAATAATAATAAAAATAAAATAACAACAACATATTTACATAAATAAAAATAAGTATGTATACGGAGTATGAGAAGTCTGTCTAGTGCAGCCAAACAAATTTACTTAATGAAGGACCCAAAAACATCTCTCCTCCTTTCATTACCCTGAACATACTGCTGGGCAATTTCTTGTCTGTCCAGTCTGTCAAGCCTCTCTTGGTGAATATGGCACACAGCAATGCCATTGAGTCTTTTTTGTGTCATGGTTGATCGCAACCAAGTTTTCAACCTGCGTAACCCACTAAAACTGTGTTCTGCCTCAGCAGATGATATGGGCACCACCATCAACAATCTTACTAATGTCTCTACCTGATCAAATAGGCCCCTGACTTCAGGGGGCATTTCTCTCAAAGCATGCACAGCATCTGCAGTTGTGCTGACCTTGTACTTGTTTTTAAACATGGCTAATTGGACTTTCAAGTTTTCCTCGTTCAGTTCAGGATATTTCCAAACTGCTGCATTATTTGTAATGGGAGTCAGGAGTGAGTTTTCCAGTTCTTTTAAAGTTTGAATGCCTGGTTGCATAAACTTTTCAGTAGTTTGTGCATCTACTGTGTCAAGGACACGGTAGAACTCTAGTCTGTAAAAATCCACAGCTGATCCAGGTGTGTATGCAGGAGCCTGCCCAGAATATCTCTTAGGGGGCCTATGTGTGCATGGTGGAACAATGGTCTCTAGAGACAGATTGCCACACATGTCTCCTGCCTCCTTAAAGACTGCCTCAAAGTGTTCAGTGTTTCTTTAGGATTTCAAGCTTTCTTGGACAAGAGAGACTGCAGAGAGCATGCCCTCCACTGTCTGAGTGTTTTTCTGGAGAGATACATTTAGAACCTCTAGTTCACTGATCACATCTAAAGCAAGCAGAAGTCCCAGTACAACATTACCCTGTTGCAGTCGAACACGTAAGCCCTCTGCCCGGCTTGCAGATCCAGAATTACTTGCAGCCATCTCATCCAGTGCATTTAGTACCATCCCATATTGGCTGAGAACAGCACGGATAGCAGGTGAGCGTACAGTCCACCTAGTTGGACATAAAGGCCTGATGGACAGGGCTGGCCCTTCCCCTTCAGCTGCAACAATGGCTTTAAACTTGTCTTTCAGCTTACCAGACTGCCCAAAAAATGTGCCAAGTTCATGTATCCAGTCAAGTGCATTTCGCACGACACTGGAGGCTGAGCAAGCTTGTTGTGTAATTAAATTAACACAGTGTGCTCCACAATGTATATATGGCACTAGAGGCTGTGCTCGCTGAATAACAGCCTGGGCACCCGAGTACTTTCCAGACATATTTGAAGCCCCATCATATGCTTGACCTCTGAGGCCAGATATTGGCAAATTCAGTCTCAACAGAACGTCCAAAATGATTCTGGCATGGTTTTCACCTGTTGTAGAAGTTGTTTCATACAACCCTATAAAGTCTTCGTGCACCAGCAAATCAGTGTCAACATAACGTAAGCACAAAGCCTCCTGCTCAACACCAGAGATATCCCTTGTCCCATCCATAATTATCGAATACTGCAATACTGGAAGGGACCAGATCTCATCTGCAATTGTCCTGATAATCGATGAACTCATCAAATTTATACGCTCATTTTGACAATCCCAAGATGTGTGCACCCTCCTCTTTGCAGATAACCACCTAGTGAAAGATGGATCATCTTCAGCTTTGTATTTTAAAAGCTGGTCAAGGTTACCTTGATGATGTTCATGCCCCCTAAAGGCCAATCCCTGCCTCGCCAGAAACATCTCACCCCCTATTATTTTTAACAGGCTAGCTCTGTTTTCTGCCTGCTGTGTACTGACTCCACTGCTCAATTGTGTAGTAACTGGCCTGTTTTCATAGGCAGCAGTTGTAACAGCAATGTTGTGACCCTCTGATTTCTCATGCATGGAAAATTTTTCAAGAACTTTTTTCCAGTTTTTAAATCCAGTACTGACAAAAGCTGGGTCTATACTCTTGGCTTGTGCTGGTTTCCCTGTCTTGAAGTACTTACAGCAATGAAAACACAGAACACTATCTGTACCCATACTAACATGCAGCCAAGGATACTTCTCATACCATGATTTTTGGAATGTCAGTGTCCGGTCTTTCATCACTTGTTTTTGCAAAACTTTAGGGTCAGGTTGATTTGGCTTTGTATATGTCATTTTCATGTCAACATCCTCTCCCTCTGTGTTGCCTCCTGTCCCTCCTTGTTGTTCTGTCCCTGCTTCTTCTGTCTGTAATTCTACTGTCTCTCCTTCCTCATGCTGTCTTTTTCTACTGTGGCTGCCCTCCAGCAGATCCTCACTTGACTGACTAGGGCCTGCTTTAGTGTCATCAGAAATTGCCTGCAGGCCAGGAGGACAACATTTTAAATCTTATCATTTCAGTTATAATTTCATAATTCTCTATACCTCTATAGAATTTCACAACAATGTGAAATACAACATATTCCTGAGAATTAATGGCTAAAACTACTATTTCAAATGTCTAAGAATAATAAAAAATTTGAAATTTAAATGTTAATTACAAGTTTGTTGCAATTTACAGATTAGAAATATCTTTCAATGATGTAGGACATATTAAGAATTTTTGTTCATCCAAGCCCATAATTTAAGAATATATATCCTCCGTTGCTCCGTACAATAAAAAAATTGATTTCCTGCTATAAGAGGATGTCAAAAGTTTATGTAGGCCTTTATTTGTTGTTTGCATAAACCTTGCACCACACAAATTTACTTATTATAATTATTTTTATAGTGGCTTACATGACAGTGAACTCAATTTAAATACAGTACAATGGGTTAAATGATAAGATAAAACATTATTTCCTGACCACGATAAATTGTTTGATTTATCCAAGCATTCTTTTTGTGTTCATTCATTATTTGCCTCTGTCCACTCACCTAAATGCATAGTTATGGTCTCCACATTTTGCTGTGTTTGCTAAGTGCAAAAGCCTTCTTGCCGTTATTGTCAGACTACCTATTCCCCTTAAAAAATCTAACCTGCCACATCTGGGAAAGTCAAAAGGCACAGGATACTTACATTGTTTGGTTTTTGAAAAAACGAGGTGATTGTTTTTTGTCTCTTCATTTTCTTTATGTGGCATTTATACAGTCGATTTTTTCACAGACTCAGCTCAGTCATAGTAGATGGTATATGATCACTATGGTTACCGCAGGCACGATTGAGGCAGCTACCAGCTCCTCATAGGACCCCGGCGTCACTCAGGAGAGCGAGAGAGAGAGAGCGAGAGAGAGAGAGAGAGAGAGAGAGAGAGAGAGAGAGAGAGAGAGAGAGAGAGAGTGTAAACATCGGTCGATCGTGTGTTTATTGACAACAGAACAGCGTGTAGTGAGAACGCGGGTACAAAGTAATAGTGACCAGTGTAGATTATTATTGTGTGTCACCCTGCGTCTGCCCCGTTTGTAGGGATAGTGAGGGCGGGGGACGGATCGGGTCACTATGAATCTGGGGGGGACATGTCCCCCCCGTCCCTAGTGCCATCTGCGCGCCTGGCCACGGATGTTGTTGAACTGGCACTTTAGATTCAGGAGTTCATGATTCTTCCATCATAATGAAGAGTGAAGACAATTGACCTATCGGTAAGCCCCTCCCCTCGAACGCAGATGAGCCAATAGCAGTTGAGTATCAGTTGCGCTGGGACCGGAACTCAGACATCTTTAGGTGTCAGCCCTATAGAGATGCATTGGAAAATCCGAAGCTCTAATCGGTTTGATGGTGTTTATGCTACAAAAATGCTAAAATGTCGTGCCTGAGGTACTGTAACACTGATTCCAGGTATCCTGAGAGGATTTTCTGTTTGTCATACTCTCGTTAAGTTACGATTAAAGTCCCTGCTAACCAACAAACCTACTAACTAACTGTTCTCACGTCATGTAACACTGTAGGTCAAAAACACGAAGGTCTTCATTTCAGTGCCTCTCCATAATAAACTGGTTATATGTAAATTAATTTCATTTTAGATATGTTTAAGGTCTACATTATCTGTCCTACTAAGGAGGACTCCTATTTTGATGGGTATTATAGTCTCCGGGTAACGAAAGGAAGAGCTCGCACGCAGTTTATCTGAGTTGTTTTGCAGATACAAAGTTTACCAGTTATTAACAGCACACTCGAAAAGCAAGGTCTGTGTATATGTTTGTTTACTGTTAGTTGTATGAGTGTTTTTGTGTAATTTGCTGTGTATGTTAATGGTAATGCAAGGGAGAGAGATCGTTTGTGAATGAGACGTTAATGCGCACTTCTTATGCTTTGTTTGTTCAGCTCTTACGATGATTTTTTGGAGTGAATAACGATGCAATAAACTTGATAAACCATCAGTTAAGTTTGGCCATCATTTGGACGGGATATACACTACAATCTGTGTCCAAAAACATCTTGGAATAAGGTTTTCACACTGACAGCTGTACATTGTAAGATATAGCAACTCCGTTTGTTTGTCCGAGTTAGCAACAGTAACTAAGGGGGGCGGGGCTTACCGATAGGTCAATTGGCACTCTCAAAATGTTATGCCGTTGCACTGACGCACTAAGTAAGTGGTAACCAGAGTTACCAGACCAAGTTCAAAACAGAGCGTGTGCTGTACCCTGATTGGTGGCTTGCCGCGTGCTTGACCTCTTCAGTTTTTTTTAATCCACTCAAGGAACACAAAAGGAACGACTGATTTCGCAAAATATAGTTGAGTAAAAAGTAAGATATTTGACTTTAAAATGTAGTGAAGTTAAAGTAAAAAGTATCCCCAAATGGAAATACTTCAGTAAAGTACAGATACTCAAAAAAACTACTTAAGTACAGTAACGAATAACATTTACTTTGTTACTGTCCACCACTGTGTTTAGGACACATTGGATGATGCTTACCAGCGGACAGGGAGGCAAGAGCTCTTATATGGCCGCAGATCAAGCAGACAAGCAGGTTAGCGAGCCTTCTTCAGAGGTCCATCAACGGGAAAATAATCTCCGCTACTTGAATGGCATGGGGTCTATTGTGTATACATTTAAGAAGGACATCTTAATGTTTGTTAAAGGATTTTGTTCACCCCAAAAAGGAACATTTCCTGATAATTTACTCACCCCAATGCCATCCAAGATGTTCATGTCTTTCCTTCTTCAGTCAAAAAGAAATTAAGTATTTTGAAGAAAGCGTTCCAGGATTGTTCATGTAATAGTTTTCAGTTGCAACCAAAATGCTGAAGGTCCAAATTAATGCAGTTTCAAAAGCGCAAAAAGTGCATCCATCATAAACATATTCAACTTAGGAAGAAAGTGTATAGCCTCTCGCAGTTCAAAACGCGTACACAATGTCCGGCGTCATACGTCGCACCAGTTACGCTTTTTCCATAAGTAATATTTGTCCAGCTCAATCTGGAGACGGGTTTGTTGAGGATCAGTGCCGCTGGCTGTCGTGTCGATGACGCTGACTACAGTAAACTTCGGGATAAAAAGATACGGGTGTTATAGGAAGTGTTCCCGGTTCCAGCTGATCTAGTTAATGCAGCCTAATAATCATTTAACTGATTTGAACAGAATCGGATTTGAATAGAAATTGATGATGTTCTGAGTGTGTTTGGTTGCTGAACAATGCTAGGAAGACTGTTCCAAAGTTTAGGTGCTAAACAGGAAAAGGTTCTACTGCCCGCAGTTGATTTTGATATTTTAGGTATTATCAAATGGCCAGAATTTTGAGACTGCAATAGTGTTAATTTCGTCAGACGAGACAAGACTAAATATGTTCGTCAACGACCTTTTTTTCCATGACGAAGACGAGACGATGACGAGACTGCACCAATGTCCAAAAACGCTGACTAAAACTAAATTAACAGGCATTGTTGTTGACGAAAAAGGACGAGACTAATTTTTTTTTTGCATAAAATAAAAACTAAGATAAAATATCTCTTCATTTTCGTCTACAATCGGCTCTACTTTTTCATCATGAGATGAATATTCAGCTGTTCTAAATATTCCGAATGAGTTTGCGCTGTTGCTGCCAGTCTGTCATCAGGGTTGCCAGATGCCAGCAGGGTTTTCCAGCCCAAAACTTCGCCAAAAACCGCCCAAAACCCGCCCAATTTTGTTTGGCTTGTTTCTCGTTTAAATACATTGAAATCATTAACAAGCTTTAAAATGACCCATTTATCGACTAGCCTATCCAATTTCAGAAACAACATTCAATGAAATGAACGCAATGGACCGTGTACTTTTGCGCCCATTTTTCGTTTTTAACCATGGAAACAAAAAACAAAAATGGAATGGTTGTTGTATTTTTAAATACTATGTTGAATAACAAAATTTAAATCAAAACGTAGGCTATACACAAATAAATATAAATAAAATAACTTATTTTTGGATTTATTTAAATTACGTTTTGCATTTTTATAAACTAAAAACGAACAGATTCATATAAAAAATGTCAATTTACAAATGTTCTTTTGTAAAATTATTTCCAGGTAAAGATAGGATCATGATCCTACTGCAGTCAAATGAAACACAATAAACTTACAAATAATGATTAGCCTACAAATTAAAAAACAATCGGTTGTTGTCAAACGATGACAACAATACATTTGGAAAACAAAATACAGCCATTTCTGCTTTTTTTATTTTAAACAAAAAAACTAAGCTGCACCCTTTTTTAAATTTCATCTTTCATTCCGAAATAGAATAATGAATGAACAAAAAAGTACACGGACCTTCTATGCTGTCCGTAGTCATTCTATTGATTCCAGAAGAAAAGGCACAGCTATGGACACTTTTAGAATCTGTGTAGGCCTATTGATGCAAAAACGCTAGAAATTAAATTGAGCATATTTACACATACATTTTTTTTTTTTTAAAAAGCAAGTTATAAATCACTTATATTATTTTTAATAAAATAATAATAAGCTATTAGGAAAATTACCTTGTATCTGCTAATTCTTTTAATCAGTGTTAAAATAAAAAAAGAAGAAACCGCGTTTCCATATTTTATTTCTGGTTTAAAAAAGGAAAACGGAATGGACGCAATAGCGTCCTCAGTCTGACCATTATACTATTAAACTATAAGCTTATGTTACGGAAAATAATGCGATCAACTTAGGCGATCAATGAGTCTGTTTATTGTCAATAAAAGTCGCTTGGAACAAAAGCAGCCTAACATGAAAACATTGAGTGGATATATGGACATACAAAATAACACACTTTAACATTTCAATTATTTCAAATAGCCACATGAAACATGCATATTCATGAATAACATTAAATGAAAATCGCGTTGAACATATTATTTATAGAACATGTGTCAGTGCGCTCTTTGCAGAAGCAGAACGTTGGCGCATGGCGGGCCATCATCGTTGTGTGAGCTTAATTTACGGCACGAACCCAGAGGGTGAGTTCCATTCGACCGGCTGTTTTCTTGATTACACCAACATGCCCGAGGACACTGCCTACTAGCATCTGTATGTGAAATTGCAATGCTTCGGTTTGCATGTAGGGACCCTCATTATGCTACCTTGTTAGTGTGAGGCTATTTTGAGCCTTGTTAGTGGTATTAACTAGCGATTTAATTTGACTTATTCTATGCCCCATAGACTAGCGTTATAAGCTAATCTGTTTTTAGAGATAAAACTCTTTACATTCGATTTTCATGAAAACGCATCCCAGAGAACAATCTACTCGGTAACCATGTGTTAATTACCCCAGGTTAATTTTTCACCGGAGTTGTCCTTTAATGGCTGGATAGAGAGCAGGTGTTTCTAGCTGGATGGAGAGCAGAAGCCTGATGTTAATGGCTGGATGGAGAGCAGGAGCCTGATGTTAATGGCTGAATGGAGAGCAGGAGCCTGATGTTAATGGATGGATGGAGAGCGGGTGTTTCTGGCTGGATGGAGAGCAGGAGCCTGATGTTAATGGCTGGATGGAGAGCAGGAGCGTTTTTGCACTATTCTGTTGCCACTTCTTTTATGAGATGACTTTGGAGGTTCACTAGTGCACAGTGTAAGGTGGAAAATAATCAAAGATATTTGAAATGGAACAAAATCCTCTGCTTTGCTGTTAACTGCCATCGTCGTGATCAAGATAGTGAAATTGACTCAACCCCCTCCCCCTTAACGCCATCAGAAGGGCAAGGTTGAGTTAGAAAGACAAAAGAATGATTGGCCGGCTGGCCAACAGGTTTTCGCACCTTTGATACAATGGGGGAAGTTTTGTCTGATTGGTTATTTTCAAATGTCTCACGGGTTGGTCTGATTGGTCAGTTTTACAAGAGTAAGTTTTGAATTTGGTGACATCAGGAAGAGGATAAAAGAAGGATTGCATTCTGTAGCTCGCTCTCTTTTAATTCTCTGCCTTCTCTTGAGAGGGCTCTCTCTTTGGATTCTCTGGCTTTCTCTGGAGAGAGCTATTCTTTAGCTCTCTCTCTCTTTCTTTCTCTCTCTCTCTCTCTTTCTCTCTCTCTCTTTCTCTCTCTCTCACAGGTAACATTCTAGGCAGAGGCCTACAGAGCATAATTAAGGGTTTATGTTTTACATTTATTTGAAACTATTTTAAGTGTAACCATAACCAGTATTTGTGTTTTCCTTTTAGAAGAGATTTATGTCTATGATGTAATTGACATTTTACATTTACTTGATTGTTAATAAATTGTTACATTTTTGATCCTTTCTGAATTAATCTGTAATTATTAACTATCTCCAATGTGGAACGGTATAATTGCAACAAAGGGTTAAAACGGAACGATTAAATGTATGATTAACTATCAAATATAGATGACCAAACAACCGGTTGGGATTCTCTTCTAAATGCGACAACTTTGATAAATGGAGTCAGATAAAGAATATTATAATCAAATCCATTCTTCCAGCTGAGACACTGAACGCGTGCGGCCTTCACCGCGGTTCGCTGCCGATCCTTGGAGCGAATTCATGCGGTTTTACAGTTGGTGACCCCGAATACGTGATGTTGCGACTCAGACGAGCAACGTGTTTTCAGCGAAGTATTGGATTTAAAATCAACAAGAGATTTGAGCTTCTCTTTTTCAGCTGTTCTGTTGATCTGGTGAATGGATTAAAGCTGACCCTCCGACCAGAGAATGAGTAAGTAAACCTTCTTTGCCTTTTAGAATTGTTGAGGGAAAGTTTTATTTGCAACTCACACATATAGACACATTTCTAGAACGGGTCGGTATACCCACTATAGATCGGAACCGTAGAAATCCGATATTGTGTAAGAATTAGACATGAAACATGACTTTTCAGGGAAATAACAGCAGCAGTGCAGATGAGGAAATTATGGCAATCTTAGGCGTACAATTACAAGATCTCCTCATTCGATTAAGCGATAAAGGATTGAACCTGAAATGGAATAACACCGAAATTATATCCTGGTATTCTGCTAAGGGCGCACAGCTCAAATCTGAATCAAAATACAAGAAAATCCCCGCCGCAATTGTTTATTTGCTTCGTCGTAACGATCTCAAGACAATGGTCGAGAACGAACGAACGATAGCAAATATCAAAGAAATTGAAAGATTGCGATCTGACGAATTACAAAAGTTAAGATCAAAAGTCGAAGCAGTCTCATACGAGCAACTTGAGTGGGCTAGGCAGCGTGAAAATATGGCAACAAAAATTGATCAGTTACAAGGAAAACTTCAAACCGGCAATAATTACATATCTGCTCTCGAAGATTGTTGTGATAATGCAGGATTCCCAGTGGCCGCAGTAAAACAAGCAGCACTGGATGAAATTTCTGAACCAGCAAAGCCAAATGATAATGATGACAATGATGCTGCGTTAGGATACAGGCCACAGAGAGAAACTCGTAACCGAGCTCCTGTGTTAATGCCTGAACATCCAAAACAACGAAGCCTGATAAAGACTCGCACAAAAGCTAACGACACAGCGAAGAAATCTGTTAAGGTCGCCGTGCTTAAAACTATGACTAATGCGAACGACGAAATCACAACGATCAGCCGCCCATTAACCTGTGAAGAATGTTCTAGACACAAACAAGTCGTTGGAGTAATGCCAAGAAAAGGGCCGTTTCAACCCTACTGGGAAACATTGATGCTACAGGCTACGGTGTTTAAGCTAGAAGTTAGAGACGTGTGGCAAATAGCACTTCTCACTCTCCCTGAAGAGCTCAGACCGAAACTAACCGAAGGCATGAAATCGGGCAGCATAATAGACCGAATCCGTGACGAAACGGACGAAGCCATATATGAACGACTAAAACAGGCATTATTAGAAATGAGGGGACCGACACACGCAGATTGGAGCAAAATACTAGAAATCCAACAGGCGAGTGATGAAACATTTGAGGCATACGCCGAGCGGTTATGGGTAACGTACAGAGAACACTCAGGATTAGAAAATGCAGATCGAGACCATGACGCGTTATTACAACTTGTGAAAAATAATGCTGGCATCCCAATCCAACGGGCTTTGTCAAATGGCGTCGATCCAGTTAAAAACACATTCCAATCCATAGTAGACTGGGGCTCAAGAATAGAAAATAGATGGAAATCTAAGCTAAATGCTGAAAAGTGCATGACTCCCATAATGCTTAACAGCAATGGGATTAAAAAGCATGTTCACTTCGTAGATGAAGTGACTTGCTCTAATGAATCTGAAGCATTTAGTTCAGAAAATGCACATGAAAGTGTGTCTATTTTAGCTCTTAAGGGGATGCAGGATGATTTGCAAGCATCCGAGAGTCATGAATATACTGAAACTCCAGGAGAACGTAGCAGACAACCCAACAGACAACCCAATGGCAAAGAGAACAGGTTTTGCAGATCCTGTCAGAAAATCGGGCATGTCGATGGAAAATGCTGGTCACTGGGTAACGGGCGACCTCCGCCGTATTTTCAGAAAAATAGGAAATTACTTTCTAAGGGCAAAGAACAGCGCTCATTTGCAGGTAAAACTCTCAGTGAGCTAACTGCAGTGTTCATGCAAGGCCTTCAGCTATTAACGTCACTTGCGAGCGGGCTAGCAGCCTCTTAGCAAGGAGTTTAATAGTAAAACATCCAGATTGCAATGATCCTGTGTATATTTTCAAATTTGTAATTGTATAACACATTGCGCGCATTGATTACACATAATAGTTGTTTGTGTTACAAGATACACATAGACTAGTCAAGTTTATTCTTTAAAACACATGATTGCTTTACTGTAAGTGATGAAACACTTAGGATAAAGGCTGTATATGCTGCGCATTCTAGGCCATGTATCTTGTGTAAATTGGAATAACTTTAATACTGGAATTGTACAGCAATTTCAAGTTGCATGTGTCAATGTTGAATTTGTTTGTCTCCTATAATGCAAGCTCTGCTATTTCCCATATAGCTGCAGTAAACCATAAACAGGAACATAGAATTGCCATCTGGCTACAGTGTGAATTACAATTGCATTAACCATGAAAATGTCTTCATCGCAACAGGACTCAATAACTCTGACCTTTGCTATTTCTAATTTGAGCAAGTTATAATACTTTTCATTGGTTCAGTTCCCAGTGCCAAAAAGGAGGGGAATTGTGCTGTTAAATGTGGCACAGATAATAGAAAACCAATTCATAGTTAAATGTGGCACAGACAATAGAAAACCGATTCATAACCAATTCATCCTTCACTCAGATTGTGAAGGCTCGACTGCCAGAACAGTCTTAAGTGTTAATACACAGAAACAACAGCAGCAATTAACTGTGTTTCTCTCTAAATTTGTTTCTCTTTAAATTTGTAATTTGTTTCTATCTCAGGATGACAATTGCAATTCCTTGGAGGACGGACGGCCAAAAGGCCCCCCTCCCCCTGCATCTCAAAACTTGAGATGTGAGAGATGGGTGCGAATATCTTTATATATATTTGATGAGGTCAATCACACCTCACAATATGTCTACATGACCTCCCAGTGAAAAAACTGGAATTAAATTATGCAACACAGATTGATATTGATTAGATTCCACCCATCTCCAAAACATTAACACAGAACACACCCTACACTCACGACAACATCACCTGGAATAGATCAAATCTATTCAGGCTGAACACTACACATCATAAACGACAAAGATGACATAGAGTCTAAAAGTGTTACTTCACTAAAGATCTATTGTTCATCTTTTCACACTAACAGATCCAGATAGCTACACACACACACACACACACACACACACACACACACACCAGGAATACCCATTATTGTATGACTAATCATATTTAGATCTAAATTAATTACATTGGAAGATTCCTGAACAAACACAGTGGTTATTATATATATATATGTTTTCATAAATGTGATTGATTTGTTGTTTTTCTTTTATGGTTTATTGATGAGTACCATCTTTTTTAATGTATCAATTGCACTGACTTTTGCTACATTTCCTTCGAGAAATTCAGACCAAAATGCTCAAATTCCACTACCACCAAAATAGTGGAAAGTTAGATGAACTTTGAGTTTGATTTCCGAGTCTTGGTTACACTGAATATTTTGCTAATACTCCTCATGAAAAGGGGGACTTAAAATCAACAATGATTTGTTTTGTTATAATGCATTTTATTTCAATGTTCCCAGAAACAATGTACGAGCTTGTGGAATCTTCTTTTATTCTCAAAACTTGACCACTTTATAATTTTTAAGTATATTGATTTAAGGCTTATTGCCAGAGACTATTTTAATATGACCACATCAGACTTCTGACCAATGAAATATGCCATGTATGCTTTTGTTCTTTGTTGTGCTAAATGATCTTTTAACCACAGAATACCTGCAGCAAAAGTTCGCTCCTGTGTCCTGCCTCAAAAGAGCGACTGTTCTTGAGGTGTGAAGTTTTCAATGGACGTTTTTGCATATCAATGATGAAGTTCTCATGCAGGGCTACAAGGACAACTGAAAACTGATCAGCTGCTTTTGCAACAAGTCTGGACGAGAAGTCTGAAGAATAACATCTACACACAGCAGAAAGCATATCTTTGTGGACAATGCCACCTTTGGACTCAATGGTTGTGGCCAATGGTGCCAAACGGGGAACTGTAAGGTGGAAAATAATCAAAGATATTTGAAATGGAACAAAATCCTCTGCTTTGCTGTTAACTGCCATCGTCGTGATCAAGATAGTGAAATTGACTCAACCCCCTCCCCCTTAACGCCATCAGAAGGGCAAGGTTGAGTTAGAAAGACAAAAGAATGATTGGCCGGCTGGCCAACAGGTTTTCGCACCTTTGATACAATGGGGGAAGTTTTGTCTGATTGGTTATTTTCAAATGTCTCACGGGTTGGTCTGATTGGTCAGTTTTACAAGAGTAAGTTTTGAATTTGGTGACATCAGGAAGAGGATAAAAGAAGGATTGCATTCTGTAGCTCGCTCTCTTTTAATTCTCTGCCTTCTCTTGAGAGGGCTCTCTCTTTGGATTCTCTGGCTTTCTCTGGAGAGAGCTATTCTTTAGCTCTCTCTCTCTTTCTTTCTCTCTCTCTCTCTCTTTCTCTCTCTCTCTTTCTCTCTCTCTCACAGGTAACATTCTAGGCAGAGGCCTACAGAGCATAATTAAGGGTTTATGTTTTACATTTATTTGAAACTATTTTAAGTGTAACCATAACCAGTATTTGTGTTTTCCTTTTAGAAGAGATTTATGTCTATGATGTAATTGACATTTTACATTTACTTGATTGTTAATAAATTGTTACATTTTTGATCCTTTCTGAATTAATCTGTAATTATTAACTATCTCCAATGTGGAACGGTATAATTGCAACAAAGGGTTAAAACGGAACGATTAAATGTATGATTAACTATCAAATATAGATGACCAAACAACCGGTTGGGATTCTCTTCTAAATGCGACAACTTTGATAAATGGAGTCAGATAAAGAATATTATAATCAAATCCATTCTTCCAGCTGAAACACTGAACGCGTGCGGCCTTCACCGCGGTTCGCTGCCGATCCTTGGAGCGAATTCATGCGGTCTTACAACAGCATACCTGAACCAGTTTATATGCAAAGTGCTGCAAGTGAGATGGAATAAATTTCAGAATTTTAAAATCTTTTAAACGTCCATTTGCCCTCTCTACATGAATTCTGTTCCGTGCAATCAGCTTTGTAGCATGTGCTTCACTGTGTGTCAGTTGGCCGTGACTGAGGAATGGGGGAATGTTTACTGTGACTCCTTCTGGCAGAATGTTGTGGATTAGGAATCCCTTGTCAGCCAAAATCAGGTCTCCAGGCTTAAAATGGTTCAAAACACCAGAATCAAGTACTATCTCCTTATCACTTACAGATCCTGAGTAAAGTTTGCTATCACACAATAAAATATTTGTATTAAATTAGAATTTTTCAGAAAAAAATTAGAGTTTTTCAGCATTTATATTAATCTTCGTCATTGATCTGTCCACGTTTATATAGCACATTAAATATAGTTAACATTTACTACTAAAATAACAAAGATTAATATAATTTTTACCTAATGCCTTAACTAATGCTGTTTACAAATACAATCGTATTATAAGTGGGTAAAAGCCAAGTTCACAAATATCAGGGTGCAGGTGTCACAGACACGTCAGGTTCCAACCTCCACCAATCACAACGCACGCCATCTCCTGAGTACTGATCACCGTCACCTGCACCTCATCACGGCACTCATCACCAGCACTATATAACACACACTCACACAGCACTCCATGTCCGGTCTTGTTCGCATATACTCTGTGCTATGTTTACCTCAAGGACTTCTCCAGCGTGTCTCCTTCCCTTTGTGTTCCTCGTCTGCTGTGTGGGTGTGTTCCAGTCAGCTCCTAAGTTCTCCAGCGATCTCCAAGCTCCAACGTTCATCTATCTGCAAAAGAAAGGACAGTAACTATCTCTATCATATCCATTCAACGTCTATCTGCAACCAGTTTACTCACCTGTGTTACTTAGTCTGCTCTACTGTGGTCAAATAAACAACCATTACCTGTTACGTCTGTGTCTGCCTCCTGTGTACTGTAACAGCAGGAGCCACCCTTTCTATAATTATATCCAAACAAGTTACAATAAAAGTCAATAAACCAGGTATTATTTTAATTAAACACATTTCTCGACGTAACGTTAGCCTTTAATAAAACTGCAGCGGATCTAATCTATCAAACAGTGGCAAAGTAAACAAGCTTTTAGATATTTTAAGAGAAAGACAAAGGTATTTTAGCTGTTGATTTCGTTATGAAAAACATTTATTCTTGCTAGCCTTTTTAACTCCATCTGACCGTCAAAGTAACATTAGCTTGTTAAGCAATATGGACCACTAAAATTGTCATGGCCACGTTAAGGCAGTAAATACGGTGTTCATATGGAAATCATCGTTGTGTGAGCTTAATTTACGGCACGAACCCAGAGGGTGAGTTCCATTCGACCGGCTGTTTTCTTGATTACACCAACATGCCCGAGGACACTGCCTACTAGCATCTGTATGTGAAATTGCACATTGACGCGGACAACAGCGCAGAAGTATAAATGCTCACGACGGTGTCGGCTACACGCGTAGCCTACGGCGTACACTCGACGCAGAAGTATAAATTGGCCTTAAGTGGACTTCAGAGGGTATTCCGCCATCTTAAGTGTGATTCCAATCCAAAGGGAGCGAACATGTTCAGTCTGAAGGGTACTGCGAACGGCGCAGGGAAGGGAACATCAATACATCACTTCACAGGAAGTAGAGAGTGAAAATCACCCAAATGTCTTTGCGCGTCGCGTGCATCACCTGTCTGAACTAATGATGGTGCAGAGCCATTGGTTGGAAGAGTTTTTAAACAGCTCTGCGATTAAGGAGTTTACATCTGCATTTGAATTTTCATAGTTATTATACAAACTAGAGTATTTATGAATGGTTATGGCAATAACGTTTACATTTGTATGTTATATTTTATGAAAATGTAAACAAATTAAAAGTGTTGAGAAGCACCTGAGGGCTGTCATGTTTTATATTTGACTTTATTTACCTCAGGAATGTTTACTGTGCAGCTGCACTTGGGAAAGAAAGCTCACGAGATGAGACCGCTACAAAGACCATTAAGAATAGCCTACATAGTTAACCAAATCAAAGTATTTTCATATTGAATGACAGGTGCAGCTTCAAATCTGTTCATAGTCAATACAGGTTATAAGTAAACTAATAAAACTAATGGACAATGTTTTGATTATGTTTTAGATAGCCTATACTGTGTGTTTTTGTAAATGTACATGCTTATTATATGGTTTTCAATTTGAAAGTACAAAGTAAATTACAATATTACTTTCTGTTAGGCTATATCATAATCTGCACCCGTCGTTGCCTTTCTTTGATGATATTGCAGGGCTTTCCAAATGAGCGATTTATTGTCAGCGAAGTCCACTTCAACTGATATACCGAGTCTCCGCTGCGCTGGGTAACATCTGACGGAAAATGGTAAAACGAGCATCTTTCATTCGACGACTTGTGGTTGCATCTCGGGACAAAACACCATTGTCGAACTACAGTCTCTCCACAGAAATAAAGAACTGGTTATTGGTTACCTTAATATAACAGAATTCTGTGTACAACAATATTTGGAAAAACTACAATTTGAAAGGACTAAATATATAACGTTATGTATATTAACTGAAAGGTAAACTTCTAAGAACGTGAGGCTGAAACGCGGTCTAGTGAGAGATTTCCTGTTTGTCACCATGACGTCTAAAGTCCCCGCCAAAGGATGTAGTCCCTTTTAGCAACTTGTTAGCAACCACCGTTTTTAAGACACAATAAAGTAAAAAAAATCACAAGCAGGTTATAACTAGTGTGTTTTGTCATAGATCAAAACGTGAAAATATTTAGAGGCTTTGTTAACCACAGACCTTATTTCAGGCGATTTAGCAAAAACCCATAGACTTTAGGGCAAGGGAACCAGAAGTGCTAAAATGCTAACTCACTTCCGCGTTTTGGCCTACAAAGTGACGTCATAACTTCGGCACTCTATATGGTCATACTTCCTGGTTCTATTAAAAAGCATTTTGGACCAGCTGTAGCTTGTTTATTAAGCATGCAGGGCAACCACCAAGTAGAGCATTACAATAATCTAGCCATGAGGGCATGAATGCATTAACTAACTATTCAGCATATGTCATAATTTATATATATTTTTAAGATGGAAGAATGCAGTTTTAGGCCCCGATCAGACAGAATAGATTTTTGCAGTGAAAGGTGTTTTTAAAAAAAATTGTTTTCTATTGGCGGTGAGCGTTTTACGCGCTGTTTATGCGCCACATGTTTTAGCCGCCTGCTGCGCCCCGCCTAATTTTAGGAGCACTCTATGTGCCTGAAGTAAAAAAAAAAAAACTATTCTGAGCAGAAAAGTGCCCGACGTCATTGTGTGTTTTTTCTTCATTGTCCAATCGAATGAATGGAGAGGCACTGTTTGGTTCCCTCCCCAGATCCTGTCCTGTCTTCCGTTCTTGTTCTCTGGAGATTCATTGTTCCTGCTGGTTCCTGTCTGTTCCTGAGGTTCATCTTCTCACGTCCTTCTATGGATTGTTTGCCCATTGCGTCTTTGCGCTGCCTGGAGACTCTGTATCACCTGCCATCGACTCTGACCACCTTTGTTTTCACTGTTGTTTTGAGTTAGAATCAACATTTCTATTTTTCACTTGCACTTGAATCCGTCTCTGATTCCTGGGATTTCTGTTGTGTTGACGGTTACCTTGATTGGACTGACAGGACAGCTGATTCAGGGGGTGTCTAGCAACATAAAAAAAACCTGCAGCGCACTGCTGTTTTCTAAATTAAACAATGTTAACCCCCTCGAGTCGGTGGTCGCTTTTTTTTCTTATCAGTGCCAAAGAGACTCAAATAACTGTCGTTTTAATCATTCAGGCAAGTGTTATTCATCATTATAATCTGTTAAGTTTCTAATTTTTTTGTGTGTACAGTCACAATAAAAACAAAATGTTGTGCTTTTTGCAAAATAAAGAAAACAAACATGATGCGCGATATGCAGCCTCTCTCTCTCAATGATGTCTAATTTGATTTTCTTCCGAAAATGACCTTTAGCCAGGGACAGATGGACAATCTATGCATTCTGGAAAAGTCCAGAACGGCCATCCAACCGAGGGCCGTCACCCGGCCGTCGGCAAAAAGCAAAAAAAATAGTCTAATAACGCAATATGAACAGCCAACAGCAGGGGCACTCATACGATCACTTATATGCTGCTATGTGCAAAAAAAAAAAAAAATGAGGACGAAGAGTCTTCCAAAGGCTGATGGAGTCTGCCTACTAGCCAGTTTGTGATTGGTCCCCGGATTTCCGGAATCAAATCGCCGGCAGAATGGCTAGCAAAAAACGTAAGGAGAAAGGTGGATGGGAAAAAGTTAAAGAAAAGAGGGCAAAGTCTCTCGAGACTGATGCAGCAAAGTGTAAAAAGCTTACAGAGCTTTTTGGTTGCAGTGCAACTGCCACTACATCGCTTAGCCAGACTGAGACTGTAGAGGATAGGGCTGTGCGATATTGAAGAAAAATGCGATATGCGATATCCTTGTTAAATTATGCGATATGATATTGCTTTAAGTGTGTAAAATCAATTTCTTTCCCCAACTGATATCTTTCACTTAAAGCATAACCGACTGTGTTTACATGAATACTCATCAAGACAGCCATTTTGACATAATTGTGTGTGTATTTGACCGTTCGAGTGTGTAACAAGACAAAAAAAGAACGGCTTGTGTGCACGTTACGGTGTGTGTGTCAGACAGCACGAGACTGCAAGGAGTTGTTTTTCGCAAGTTATTGTGTTTAATAACTCTTTGATGTCAAGCAAGTCACATAAGTAACAGTCGTGTGCCCAGTCTATTCTCTGATATATGCGTCAACCTAAAACGTACACTTTTCACAATGTTGAAGTAGCCTATTAAAATCATAAAAATATTGCGTGCCCTTGCGATATGCATATTGCGATATGTACATTTGCGATATTTTGATAATTTCGATATATTGTGCAGCCCTAGTAGAGGACCAGCAAGTGGAAACTGGGCCTGAGCTTCCACAGCCTGGTCATGATGAGGAGGGACAGAGTTAACTTCACACCAGCAAGAGGTCCTGGTAAGTGCCAGTAGTAGCAGGACACATTATAATAGGCTGCCTTTATCCCTGTCTTACCAAATTGCATAGTCAGCTAGCTATCAACATGGGTGTGCATGGGGTGGAACGGTAAATGTGTATTCGTTTTAACCGAATCGGCACGGGCGTCCTGGCTCGGTGCATGAATTTACACAGAGAATACACAATATAAAAATAAATAAAACTTGCGCGAAAATGTATGTAATGCAGAACTACTGTTAGAGAGAAACGTGATGTGTGTGTGTGTGTGTGTGTGAGAGAGAGAGAGAGAGAGAGAGAGACAGACAGACAGAGAGAGAGAGAGGCGTGGGCGCGGGCGCGATGCCATGATCGAACAGTGGAAACATAAGAACAATACATACTCCGTCATTTTGTTCATACAGGACATCATTCAAACTGCAAAGTGTTTGCTTATATTTGTGTACACTCGCAATAAAACAAAACATTGTGCTTTTGTCAAATTGTAAACTCTTGTCAAACTGTAACCTACAACTGTCATCTAACCACATTTAGTCATTTAGCAGACGCTTTTATCCAAAGCGACCAAAATCTCTCTCTCACACACACACACACATAGTTTAAAAGCAAAAAATATGTATCCAACCCCATTTAAAAACAGTCTGTGGGTGTCATCTTTTGGACATTCATCATCGTATTGCAGAGCCGGCCCAAGGCATAAGCAAACTTAGCGGCTGCTTAGTGCCCCATTGGCCACCAAGAGGCTCCCAAGAGCACATGAAATGACTTTTTGCTGCATGTTATTTCAATGATTGAAATCGCGAAACGGCCTTAAACAATTACTAAATAAACGGCAAAATGTTTCATTTTCTAATATATGCACGGATTGATTCTGACAGCACTGCACGAGCTCGCAGCGCCATCGGACACTAAGTCCAAAGTGCGAGAAAAATCGGCGCTAAAATGTACTCGTCAGTTGCCCGGTAACCTTTTTATGAATGGATGGATTTGAGAATGTGATATGGTTTAGTTAAGTGCGGAAGATCTTGTCTGATGTGCTGCATGTTTTGGACGGAGTACAGCATAGCTTCCAGTTTCTCAGTAAAAGTGTTTTTCTGCAAGTGCTATATTGTCCCATTGGAATTATAGCCTAAGTTGTGTAGCCTATATTTTGGAAGTTTTTATTTACAAAATAAAAAGGTTCTTTCTAAAAATTACAAATACTCTCGTTACTGTAATTGAGTAGTTTTTCTTAGGAATTGTACTTTATTAAGTAGTTTAACCTGTTAAGCTGCACCCCCACTTTTGGGGCTCACAGCTGAAAACGACCTACCTGAATTAAAACAATTATAGCTCCTGAGAACAGTGTGCTACAGGCACAATTAAGGTATCTTTGGAAAGAAGACACTTGGGACTCTAATAAAAAGCAATCAGAGTTGATATTTCTCAAACAGATAAAAAATTATAATAGTTGAAATGCCTCAAAAATTATTTGCACTACACAGAATGTTGTATTATTTCATGTAAAAATATATGAAAATAGACCTGGAGGAATCCAGTTAGTTAATGAATTGAAAGGCACAAGTCTCATCAGTTTATATTTAAAATTTGACGAAGATATCATGAAAAATGGGGTTCCTGCATGCTTTTTTCTAAGAATATGTCCAGGTGCCAAGAAACCTACAGGAGACTTGATAACCTAATGTTATGAAGGGTACTGCAAGCTGTTTTAGCCATCATATATGATGCTTGAATGCCTTTTCAACTATAAAATAATAGGCAGAACCATAAGACTTTGTATAAGTGATTTATTTGTACAACAGAACTTATAAAAATATAATAAAAATGAAATATTAATAAAAAAGAGCTAAACTTCTTTGCAACTGAAAATACAACAAGTAATATAAGTATAATAACTATAAATATAACTAGTAATATAAATAACAATATAATATAAATATATAGCTATAAAAACACACACAATTTGCAAATGTAAAAAAAAAAAACATTTACTGGCCTTTTACTGGCCGATTCAGGTCTACAACAGCAAGTGCAGATCTTGAAGAATCTGAAAGCTTTCTTCTCTTTTCTGCTGGTTGGCTGGTGCTTGGATGCCATAGCTCATCTGAAGACTCAACCTGATGCCTGTAGAATGGCAAGGAAAGGAAAGAGAATTAGCACTGCATGTATTATTTCTGTATAGTTTGCCCATTCAATCAACAATCACACTGTCATCATTCACTCTAATTACAGGCCATCCCATGAACAATGAAACTTATGGGCAGTCGGTTAGACAGCATTCATATTGATGGTCACCTATACATTCTCACACAGCCCAAGCATCAATCTAACGGCCGGCTATACAGTGAGCATTCATATTGACGGCGGCCCATACATTCGCACACAGTCCTACAATCAATCTAATGGCCGGTGATACAGTGAGCATTCATATTGATGGCCAGACATAAAATCAACAATCACACAGATGGTCGGCCGTCCAGAACTTTTCTTTTTGTTTTTTGTAGCACAGGGGAAAAAAATGCATTTTATATATTATATATATATATATTTTTTCCTGTGTGTGCTAGAAAAAATGCTAAATATCAGTATATGTATAATCTATACTGGTATATTGTCATTTTTCTAGCACACAGAAAAACATAAAATAAATACAGTCTCATATATATATATATATATATATATATATATATATATATATATATATATATATATATATATATATATATATATATATATATATATATATATATATATATATAAACAATTACATGTGTTATATATATATATATGTTTTATTTACACACACATGGGGAAAATTATATATAATTTTTCCCCATGTGTGCTAGGAAAAATGCAAAATATCAGCATATGTATAATGCATACTGGTATATTGCATTTTTTCTAGCACACAGAAACAATAAAATAAATACACATTCTCACACACATTCTCAATATACATAAACAACTACACATAGCAACTCACCGGTATGTTATTGGATCAACTTCTCTGTCAACAAGCATATCACCGTCATCGCTGTGTTCACTCTCCTCAATGGTTTTCCACATCGCTGCTTCGAGTGAGCTCAAATAAAGCATCTTCAGCACAATACAAACTTCTTTTGACGATCCATTGGATAATAAATTCCGTCCAGTTAGTAAGATTAGCAAACAGTTACTACAAAGAGACCGTCTGTACTAGCCCGTTAGCTCGTAGCTGCCAAATGACAGGGAGGGGTGTGTGTGTGTCACAGTGGGTGTGTTTAACTTTTAAACAGTGTACTTTTACTTTTACTAAAAAAATATTGAAATACTGTTGGTGATCTCATGTTTTTTTGTTCTTACTGAGAATCATCCATAAAAGAGTAGGCTACATTTTTAATTTGCAGGGTATAAGGTGGAATAACAATCATAGCATAATACTCACTACTCACTACTCTTGAGTACTTTTAAAAGGGCTACTTTTTACTCTGAGTAGTATTTAGGACAGGTACTTTTACTTTTACTGACAACCAGTCAAACGTTTTGTGTTCAGTAGCCATTAAAACGTATTTTGCTTCATATTGATGTTTAAATATTATAGCCTAATGTTATTTTTTTTTTATTTAATATCAAAGTTTGTCAGAAATAATTCTGGAGTTTTGTTTTGTAGAAAGCCTTTCTGTAAAAGGAATTTTGTTTTTGTAAAAATTGTATCTTAATTTTAATCAATGTTTTTAATATATTTGCTTCTTGTTTAATAAGAAGCCAATATAACAGACAATAGCCTTAGCACTTGTGATCATGCATTGCACGCATGTCTCATAAATGAACTGAAGCTCGAAATTATATTTGAGTATTGTATATGTGTGTATCTGATCGTTGACAAAATCAAATGATTCAGAAAATGTTTGCCATTGAAATGACTGGGAAAAAAAGTGTCCCAATCAACCTGAATTCACCCTATACTAGTGATGGGAAGTTCGGTTCTTTACCGCGAACCGGTTCTTTCGGACATATAAAACAGGTTTTGTGGAAAAAGATGGGGAGAAATGTGGCCACAAAATCACAGAAAAAAACACCACAAACCTTAAGAGACCTTAAGAGATCTCAATGTTTTTATTTATTTTATTTAAATGTGTGCGTGTGTACTTCTAGCATGTTTGGTTGGTAAAATAAATATGTTGTAAATTCAAATCAGAGTGTCCTCCGTGTCTGGAATGGATGTATTCTTGAGTCTATAAGGTAACAATAATATAATAAGATAACCTTGTTTGAAATGGGTTTGGCTAAAAGAAAATTTTGGTTTTGTCTGGTACTTATACTATATTGACTGGGTTAAATAGATTTGCATTACTAAAAAGAGACTAAAATACAATTTTCATTGACTAAAACTAGACTAAAATATCATCAGTTTTTGTCGACTAAAACTAGTCGAAAATAGTCATGGATAATTCTGACTAAAATAAGACTAAAATGCTCAGACTTTTAGTCGACTGAAACTTGACTAGACAAAAAAGAGTATGAACATGACTAAAACTAATAAAAACTAAAATGACAGCTTTACACAAAGACTAGACAAAAATTAAAATTAAAACAGGCCGCCAAAAACAACACTACATAGTAGGCTCTAGACTGAACACAACTGAAAGAAAGAGGCATGCTTAAATAGGCCAACACAAACAAGCAAAGGTGGGAGAAATCAAATACTAGTGAGTGGCAAATATGAATTTTCAGAAGCTGGGGCCTCCTAGTGGCTGGGAGAGTCATTACAGCTCTGTGTGTGCCAACTAGAGGGCAGGGAGAGTCATTACAAGCTGGAGCCTTACAGGAGCCCCTCCTCCAGGAACGGCTCCCAACGTTCTCCTAGCTGCGTTGCTTATGGCAGTGGAATTCCCTGATGAGATTCGGGTCTAGAATATCTCAAGCTGGCACCCAAGACCGCTCATCTGGGCCATAACCCTCCCAATCCACAAGATACTGGGTCTTCCCACGGACCTGGCGAGAGTCCAGCATCTGGTGCACTATGTAGGCTGGCTGACCATCAATGACCAGCGAGGTACTGGAGGGGGTTTGCTGGCTGGGGACAAAGGAGAACAGACAACAGTTTTCAAACGGGAGACGTGAAATGTGGGATGAATACACATGGACCTGGGTAGAAGACAGTAGGACACTGGGTTGATCCTTTTGAGGGCTTTGAAGGGGCAGATGAAGCAAGGTACCTGTTTCCGTGACTCAACGTGCAGAGGGAGATCCCTAGTAGACAGCCACACTCTCTGCCCCTCTCCACCATATCCGTCAACATCTCTGGACAAGTTGAGCAGCAGCTGGTACACAGACCTCAGAATCCTGTTCAGGGAACAGAGGGGGAGATAAACCAAACTGGCACTCAAAAGAGGACATGCCTAAAGATGAGTGGTGTAGAGCAGTGGTTCCCAACCACGTTCCTGGAGGACCCCCAACAGTGCACATTTTGGATGTGTCCTTTGTCTGACACACCCACATCAGGTCTTGGAGTAGCTACTAATGAGCTGATGACCTGAATCAGGTGTGTTTGATTGAGGAGACATGCAAAATGTGCACTGTTGGGGGTCCTCCAGGAACATGGTTGGGAACCACTGGTGTAGAGTGTTGTGAGCAAATTCAGCCCAGATCAAATGGGAGCTCCAAGCAGTCTGATTGTTAGATATCAGGCATCTGAGAGTCTTTTCAAACTCCTGGTTGACCCTCTTGGTCTGTCCATTTGAATTGGGGGTGAAATCCAGAGGACAGGCTGATGGATGCCCCAATTAGGCATCCGAAAGACTTCCAGGATCGGGAGGTGAAGTGTGATCCCCAGTCGGACACCATATTTTGGGGGAAGCCATGGAGTCTGAAGACATGTTACTCAATATGTCCGCTGTCTTACCTGCTGTGGGAATCTTGGGTAATGGTATAAGATGACATGCTTTAGAAAATTGGTCTACCACCACCAGAATTACTGTGTTACAGTGAGATTTTGGTCGACCCGTAACAAAGTCCAATGATATGTGGGACCAGGGGCATTTAGGGATAGGTAGTGAGTGCAGTAGGACGTGAGGGTGGGTTCTGGGTTCCTTGTTCTGGGCACGCACAACACAGGCAACAACAAAAGCCTGAATGTCTTGTTGCATGTTGGGCCACCAAAATCTTCTCTGGATGCATTTCAATGTTCTTGTGCTCCCAGGATGGCCCGAGGGAAGGGAAGCAGGGCCCCACTGTAACACATCAGAACACATGGAGTTAGGCACAAAAAGGTGACCATTACCTGGGTCTGGATGTTGTTGCTGGGCCCTCTTCACCGCTGTTTTGATTCCCCACTGGACTGATGCCACCACTTTGGAGCTGGGTAGGATTGATTCTGGTTTGCCCCTCCACTTCTGGTGGATCAAATTGCCTTGAGAGGGTATCAGGCTTTGAATTCCTGGAACCTGGTCGGTATGAGAGGGTAAAGTCAAAGCAGTTAAAGAAGAGGGCCCAACGAGTCTGAAGTGAGTTCAATCTCTTGGCTTCCCGGATGTAGGTGAGGTTCCTGTGGTCCATCCAGATAAGAAATGGGTGTTTGACCCCTTCCAGCCACTGTCTCTACTCTTCAAGTGCCAACAGCTCCCGGTTACCTATGTCATAATTCCTCTTGGCTGGGGAGAGTCGACGTGAGGAGTAAGTACAAGGATGAAGTTTGTGGTCATTCCTTGCTCTCTGCGACAAGACTGCTCCTACCCCGATGTCCGAAGCATCCACAAGCACAACAAAGGGCAACTTGGGATCTGGAAATGTCAGAATAGGTGCGAAAGTGAAGAGCTGCTTGAGCCGGGCAAATGCCTAATCAGCCCTTTCTGTCCACTAAAAAATGGGTTGATGTCTTCTTAGTAATAGCGGTCAGGGGTTCTGCAATAGCACTCAACTTCCTAATGAACCTTCAATAAAAATTGGCAAATCCAGAAAACATTGAACATCCTTGACGGAGCCTAGTTGGGGCCAGTTCAGAACCGCCTGAATCTTGCCAGATTCCATCTGGACATTGCCACTAGAGACAATGAATCCAAAAAAAGAGACAGTGGGGACATGAAATTCACTCTTCTCAAGTTTGACAAATAGTCCATTCCTCAACAGTTGAGATAGGACGAGTCGGACATGTTGGACATGCTCTTGATAACAACGAGAGAAGATGAGAATGTCATCAAGATAAACAAATACAAACTTGTTTAGCATATCACGCACCACATCATTAATAAGTGCCTGAAAAACGGCTGGAGCACTGAGTAGCCCAAAGGGCATTACCTGATACTCACAGTGGCCATTTGGATTGTTGAAAGCGGTCTTCCACTCATCTCCTTCTCGTATCCTAACAAGATGGTAGGCATTTCGAAGGGCTAACTTTGTGAAAATGGTCGCCCCTTGTAAGATTTAGAAGGCCGTGGTCATTTGTGGCAGTGGGTAGCGGTTCTTTACCGTGATGTGATAAAGTCCCCGGTAATCAATGCAAGGCCAAGGACCGCCATCTTTCTTCCCCACGAAAAAGAAGCCAGCCCCTGCCGGCGACATAGATGGATGGATGAATCCACTGTTAAGAGCATCTTTGATATATTCCACCATGGCAGCTCTTTCTGGGGCAGAGAGCGAAAAAAGTCTCCCTTGAGGAGGGCAGGTACCTGAGAGCAGATCTATTGCATAGTCATACAGCCTATGGGGTGGCAGAGAGGCTACGCAGGTCTTGCTGAAGACTTCACAGAGGTCTGCATATTCTGAGGGGACTCGAGACAGCTCAGGAGTATTCACCGGGACTCTGGAGGCCACAGGTTTAAGCTTGGGAATAGTTAGTACCTCTGTGGATTGGGCTGGTGGCTTGAGAGAGGAATGGGCGGCAGCTTGGAGGTGGTTGGTCATGAATCAATAGGTGTCTTCAGCTGCTCAGAAAAATAACAGAGAGAGAGAGAGACCACAATTAGCGCCCCAAGCAGTTACTACCCTAGCAGTCCAATCTATATGTGGATTGTGAAGGGATAACCATGGGAAAATTAAAGGGAACTCTGGTGAATGGATCAAGAAAAACTGTATCTTCTCATTATGACAACCAATATGGAGATGAAGTGTCGTGCACTGGCTTACCTGACCAGATCCCAGGGGTCTCCCATCCAATGCGGTTATGGTCAGGGGTTCTTGAAGAGAGATGGGCTGAACTCTCAGGTGTCTGGCCAAAGTAAAATCCATAAAATTTCCAGCAGCCCCTGAATCAAGGAAGGCCAGAAGCTTGTGGTGCTGGTTACCCCAATGCAGAGAAACATCAAG
>JARQWZ010004599.1:0-104394 GCA_033150135.1 Gobio occitaniae | reverse complement strand
TTCACTATATTTATTTGATTGGTCAGTGTCGTTGTGGGTTTTGGTTATTTGCTGTTGTAGGCTGTAAAGACATTTGAAATATCTGAAATCATTTGGCGGAGTGATATTGAAGTGTAATGCGGTCAAGAGCTGCCTGGAACTACGTTCGCTGTGCGTTTCCCAGAAAATAATTGCACACCTCAGAACGTTCATCAGCCAATCAGATTCAAGCATTCAACGGCTCTGTAGTATAAACACAGATAACTGCTCCTGCATCTCTCTGTGTGCCTACAAACTGCACTTGAGGTGTCTGACGGGGCGAAATAACCGATACGTCGGTTAGAGGTTCTGAATTTCGGTTTCGATTATTTATCGATTAATCGTACAGCCCTAGATCAACATGCCACTACATTTCTCTACGGTAGGAAACTAAACTGAATGTGGAGGATTTAATCTGTGACGATGATTGACAGGGCAGTTTAAACGGTGACAGGATGCAAGAGAGTCCGTTATAGATGTCCCAAAGCTTGCATACTCTTCTGCTACACTCTCAAAAGTATGTTCTTCTTCTTCACAAAAAGAGTGCACACTTTTAGGTCGTAGTGTAAGTAGGCGAATTGGGACGCAGCAATTTTCTAACTTCCCCCCTAAAGGCCAATTTATACTTCTGCGTCGAGTGTACGCCGTAGTGTACGGCGTAGGCTACGCGCGTAGCCGACGCCGTCGTGAGCATTTATACTTCTGCGCTGTTGTCTGCGTCAATGTGCAATTACACATGCAGACGCTAGTAGGCAGTGTCCTCGAGCATGTTGGTGTAATCAAGAGAACAGCCGAAGAAGAAGCTGCTTGTTGTGTAGAATCTGTACATTCATGTCGGAGTATCAGCAGCAGTGAGAGAGCGGCTTTTCTTGCAGCTTAAGTTGTTGTATCTAATACAAATTAAGCATCTCTAGTTGATTAGTAAAGTTAAATAAGGCGATCTGGCGCTGGAATGTGTTTGTGAAATCATGCGGAGCTCGTGGCCGCTGTTTTCAGGAGCGGTGGCTCGAGCAATCGATTGCTGTTGCAGAGACTTCATTCACGAAATATACCCTAATGTGTCCCTGTTCTTGACATACAATTACTGATTAACATCTTTGGTTTTAATGAGAAAATAAATAAACTATACTCAGCGGATCTATGTATTTATTTACTACCATAAAGAATCGCTGGACTGCAAAATATTGTGTTATAGCAGACGTAAGGAACTATCATCCTATTTCTGGACACACACACACACTCCTATCGCAGATTTTTTATTTATTTATTGACCTGAGGGAAGGGTTCTGGCAGACCAATCACAGCGCTTGCGGTCCGCGTAGAATTGACGCGTTGTTACATTTTTGGAGAGGTGCGCGTCAGGCTACGGCGTAGGGTACGGCGTATCCAACGCGTCTATGCGTAGGGTACTCCGTACCCTCTGCGTGCACTCGACGCAGAAGTATAAATTGGCCTTAACACTACAGCTTTTCCCCTCGATGAGAAATCGTGCCACGAGATCTCGTCACACCCCTAATCTGTTGCATCCTTCATTTCGAAACGAAGGACACATTTGAAGGAGCCTTCGAAGGATGCAGCCTCTGAATTGACCTATCGGTAAGCCCCTCCCCTCATACGCAGATGAGCCAATAGCAGTTGAGTATCAGTCGCGCTGGGACCGGAACTCGGACATCTTTAGGCTTCAGCGCCATAGAGATGCATTGGAAAATCCGAAGCTCTCATCGGTTTGATGGTGTCTATGCTACAAAAATGCTAAAATGTCGTGCCTGAGGTACTGTAACACTGATTCCAGGGATCCTGAGAGGATTTTCTGTTTGTCATACTCTCGTTAAGTTACGATTAAAGTCCCTGCTAACATACAAACCATAATAACTGACTGTTCTCACATCATTTAACACTGTAGGTCAAAAACACGAAGGTCTACATTTCAGTGCCTCTCCATATTAAACTGGTTATATGTAAATTAATTTAATTTTAGATATGTTTAAGGTCTACGTTATCTGTCCTTCTAAGGAGGGCTCCTATTTTGATGGGTATTATAGTCCCCGGGTAACGAAAGGAAGAGCTCACACGCAGTTTATCTGAGTTGTTTTGCAGATACAAAGTTTACCAGTTATTAACTGCACCCTCGAAAAGTCATAAGCTCTGTGTATGTTTGTTTACTGTTAGTTGTAGTGTTTTTGTGTAATTTGCTGTGTATGTTAATGGTAATGCAATGGAGAGAGATAGTTTGTTAATGCGCACTTCTTCTGCTTTGTTTGTTCAGCTCTTACGATGATTTTTTGGAGTGAATAACGATGCAATAAACTTGATAAACCATCAGTTAAGTTTGGCCATCATTCGGACGGGGTATACGCTACAATCTGTGTCCAAAAACATCTTGGGATAAGGTTTTCACACTGACAGCTGTGCATTGTAAGATAGCGCAACTCCGTTTGTTTGTCCGAGTTAGCAACAGTAACTAAGGGGGGCGGGGCTTACCGATAGGTCAATTGCTTGCGGCCTCTACTAATCAGCTGGTGAGTTGAATCAGGTGTGCTAGAGATGAGGGAGACACACAAAATATGCTTTAAACGGTAAATTCTGATATGAAAAAGTAACTAAATCCAAAATGCTGTGATCAAAGCGTTGAGAAATCCAGAAACCTGATGCTGGATCTCCTGCAGCCTAGAATGGAGAGCGCAGTGTTGCGACATGAATGGAGAAGGTTAAGTTTAGTCTCTCAGGAGGACTGGGCTAACATACACAGCAAGATGCACAAACACACACACACACCTACGCCCTGTTAACACTCGCAGGCGGCAGAGCGCTAACTGTATGTGAGCGTGTCCCATGGGGCATGTTACAGTGACACTGGAGTACAAGACAGCTGGGAAATGGCGCCAAAAAGGATCAGTGGTGTGTGTTTTCTCTGTCCTTTCACTCTCTTTTGTGCATGTGCAAATACAAACACACAAAGACAGACTGCAGCCTCTCACGTGACAATGCAGCATTAGGTCAACAGATCAATACATCTGAACTTTACATTCAATAAGCGAGGCTGTTAAACCAGCTGACGCGGAGCTTCTCTCTACTACACCAGACCACAGACAGAAAAATAAACAGACAAAGGCCTCAAAAGAGCCAACGAATACACAAGCGCACACACACATGGGGAAAAGTTGCTTGAGGTGCTGAATAGCAGGGGGACACCTGTCACAAAAGCTGTGAGCTCTGGGTGGGGGTCTCATTTCCCTCCTCCTCCTCTCCACTGGAAGGATTAAATATCCAGACCGTTTGTGCCGGACCAACAGATGTCTGCTTCAAATCTGACACAGCCTGGCCTGCAATCTCGCTACACTAAGCCAACAAAAACCCCATGACCTCACACTCCAGAGCTTTCTTTTCCAATTGCCACACTAAACTCACTCTAAAACACATCTCCGGGAAAACTACATTGACCGTTCGTGTTTTTATCGTTATTAAAATAACGTCCCCCTGTCTCCTCTGATCAACCTGTCACTCACACGGGAGATCCACCAATAGCAAACCACAACCCATCCAATCAATTCCTCATGGACAAAATCAAGCCCCGCCCCCCATTTAAGTCTTGTTCGAGAAGCCGATGTGAATCACAATCGAGAAGAAAAGACACTCGTCATAAGGGTCCATTTTTTTAAAATTGAGATTTATACATCATCCAAACCCATTCGATTTGGGATTTCGATATTTTTTTTATAAATATCTAGATATATAAAAAAGTTATACATCATCTGAAAGCTGAGCTGAAAGGTTCGTTAGGACAATATTTGGCCCGAGATATAATCTGGAATCTGAGGTTGCAAAAGAAAAAGAAAAAAATCACCGTCAAAGTTGTCCTAATTAAGTCCTTAGCAATGCACATTACTACTAATAATACATTTTTTATATATTTACGGTAGGAAACGTACAAAATATCTTCATGGAACATGATCTTTACTTAATATCCTAATGATTTTTGGCATAAAAGAAAATGTTATACTTTTGACCCATTCAATGTGTTGTTGGCTATTGCCACGAATATACCCGTGAGACTTATGACTGGTTTTGTGCACCAGGTTCACATACACTGCATGAAAACACTGAAATCCGGCACTATCCGGGCATGGTATACTCATGTGTAATTTGATGTTTACCGGATGTATGTGGGAAAAAGCGGATCAGAGTAACACGGAACAGTATATTTCCAGAAAAACCCGGAAACCTCTCGTATGCGGACGTATACAGGAATCCGTGAAATTTCACGGACATATACAGCTGAAACACTGCTGGGTGTGCTAGGACTGAAGACTGTTAGGTGTGAAGAAGACCTTTCATATGTTAATGACTGACACTAGTGCTGGCTGTTCTCAGAGGGAGGGGGGGCAGGGGAGGACTTGAGGATTGAGAATTATCTCTGGTCTACTGTAGGCTACAGCAAACAAGCTTTTTACACAGAAAAAAGAATTCTTAAGGCCCTGAAACACTAAACTGAACTAGCAATGACTAAAGCCGACTGTGGGGTTGGTTCATGTTGCCTGGGTCTGGGTCAAACCATCAGAATGGTGTGTCAGGGCCTTAAAACCACTGCATGAAAAGAGTCTCTTAATCAAATATTTTTTATAAAAACAGTGCAAAATAAAAACCCTGTCTGAACATATACGTTCACAAAAAAATCTGAATATGTAATGAAATAAACAAAGAAATGTAATGGAATTAACAAAGGATAATTAACCAAACATTTTAGACTATCCCCAAACAATTTTTGCAAAGTTTTACAAATTGTAGGCAATAATAGAATTAAATAAAAAGGAGATGAAATGTGGAAAATGAAAAAGTTTGTTTTAAAAACACCAAAAACTGATATGCTCAAAATAAAAATATGGAATAAAAAAGAGCAGGGATTCACTTGCTCAAGAAACACAGAAACACAAGCAGATCTTTCAGCTCTGCAACTGTTCACAAAAAGTGTCACTCCAAGATTCTTAACTTTAACACGCTGCTAAAAAGGGGCGTTTTGAGGTTTGAAATCCACCACTCACAATAGATGTAGGTGCAACCAATAAGGTTACCAATAAAAATAAGGCAACCAATAAAAATAATCCTAATTTTACAGAAAAAAACAGTTTTCAGTTTTTTACAGTATTTTCTTGTAATTGAATTGCATTTTGAATTATGTTTAAAACGATGTAAAATTACAAACAATATCTAAATAAACAACTTGACTGTTATTTTAAGGATTATATCATTAATGACAAATTACAGTAATTCTCATTTTTTTATACAGGAACATCACTGTATTATTTTTCTGTTTTCATAAATAACAAATTCATGCAAAATTACAAACAATATCTGTAAATTAACAACTGTAATACAATATTTAGCTCATTATATTAAAGGTTTATGTTTATGTCCATACTAACAATTTAACATTATTCTTTGTCATTTTAAAGTAAATCTTGTTAGTTTTATATTTACACTGTAAAAATAAAAACCTAAAAAAAAACAGCAGCTACAGCTGCAAAACAAAAACCGTAAAATAAGTCAAATATCTTAAGTCAAATAAAGTTAAAAAACTTCACAGAAATTTACATTAAACGTTTTAGAGAAAACACTATTAGTTTACAGATTTTTCCTTATTTAAATTAAGATATTTTACTTTAATTTTCTGTTTTACAGTGAAGGTGTATTTTTACATTCAAACTGGTTTTACATTCAATTCTGGATACAAATATAACAAAATATATAGCAAACTAAATATCAAACAATAATTGTTTTTAAAGAGTACAAATCTGCACTGCTCTCCAGGTTGAAACTTCCAGGCCTCTGCCCACACCACAAAACACCATTTGACCAATTAATTAAATATAACAGCAAATAAAAATAAATATACACATTTTCTAACAAGTTTTTTTCTATATTTGAGGAGCTCTTTTCCAAAACGCTATAAATCCATTTCAATAGTTTTCAGGAAAATAGTTTTTTTTACCTAGACCTACACATTTTGTGAATATTCAATTTATCCTGTTAAAATGTTTTTTTGGCTCAGTCTGAACATGTTGAACAATGATTATTAAATCAAACAACAATATTGTTGATGATAAATTCAAAGTTAATACTTTTTTTTCAAAACGCTATAAATCCATTCATTTTTTTTCAAAACGCTATAAATCCATCAATTTTTTTATTTATTTATGGTTTGTCTTTTTTTTTTAAACAACAACAAGAGAACATGCAACATATAATCAGGGACTCATAAATTAATATAAATTATTGATGATAATGATAACAATATTCAATAAGTTATTTAGTAATACATATTCAATATAAATATAAAACATAGGCCTATATAAGCCTACACATAAAAATACAGTCATTTTTAGTAAAGTGTAAAACCTGTAACAAATAGGACCAACTTGTCCACTACATATGCATGAAAAAAAAACGAATTATTATATTCAATATTCAACAATGCATTTAATAGTGCATACAGTAAAGTGTCTAACCTGTAAAACAGTAGGACCATTGTCTGCTATACATTTTTTTAAATCACATAGTGTGTGTGTGAGAGTGAGCGTGAGTGAATGCGAGTGTGTGTGAGAGTGAGTGAGTGTATGCGTGTGTGAGTGAATGCGAGTGTGTGTGTGTGTGTGTGTGTGTGTGTGTGTGTGTGTGTGTGTGTGTGTGTGTGTGTGTGTGTGTGTGTGTGTGTGTGTGTGTATGCGTGTGTGTGTGCGAGCTCGTGTGAGTGAATGCGAGTGTGCGTGTGAATGCGAGTGTGTGTGTGTGCGTGTGTGTGTCTGCGAGCTCGTGTGAGTGAATGCGAGTGTGTGTATTGCGTGCGAAATGCGAATGCTTTTTATCCTCAGATCGTCCGGCGACAGCCTCTCGGCCTGACAGAAACCTTTGGCAGCAGCTTTGTGTTGATATCCCACTGTTATCAACGCGCTACCTGAGTGACGAAACTTCTTTTTTTGTTGTTTTTTGTGATTTTCTTTGTCCAGTCGGCGTTTTCTACCCCCAGGTGTAGGTCTCACTTGCTCATCAAGGCCATCAAAAGTGTTATCAGAGTTTAAAGCACTCATTTTTATGAATGAATGAACGTAAACAAACAGCTGTTCAGAGTGCCGCCCTGTTGGATTACGTACGCTCATCGAATTCTGATTCGTCGAGAGGATATATCGTGTTTTGGCTAAAAATAGGTTTGGCGTTTATCGCGCTTTGGAAAGAAACAGCATCTTGCAGTACATTTTAAACAAGGAAATATAGCGATTTGGCATGAAATGTTGATGGAGCAGTGAATAGGTTCAGTACACAGCAAAATGACATGATAAACTCATTTTTTTTAAAAATGGCGTTTATCGCGTTTTGGAAAAGAGCTCTTCATTTGCACGGCTATTTGCTGTCTTTCCGTGTTCTTTTGAGCGTGATTGGTCAATCTGAACGTCATCCAGAAATCTGGCCAATGACAGTGCGCGCCTTCAGTTTGAATTATACCCGTTGTCGTTGGAGTTGCTCGTGGCTCGCGGGGACGCGACGCGATCGCGGCTTCTAATCTTCAACAGGACGGCTTCTTCTGTCCATTAATGGCATTGCATGGATCATTTTAAACCTGTTAAAATCTTATTTTGGACGAATTTTGATTGTGGGATGTCGACTGAGAACGAAAAAACATGAATACGAACAGACTAAGTTTCCAATGGCGGACAGCAGACGGCAGAAGGTAACGTAAATCCCTTTATATTTTTTCTACTGCTCATCAAGATATAACGTTAGTGCATTAAAGTCATAAGCTAATCGTGATTAACTTACATATTCTGTTTCTGTGTTTTGTTGTAATATTGTTAAGATAGGGCTGGGTGTTATGGCGATCTGATGATACTGACTATTGTTAGCGGTTTTGCTGTAAACGTTAACATTATCTTTTTATATTGCGGAATGGGAATATAGCGTATATAACGCAGCACTGACTGTACTAAAACTTTTTGACATTTTGACAAGGAAACATGAATGAATGTAGAATAATGAGTTGGACATGCATGTGTTAAAATAAGCCTCTCTCAGACAGCAGGAGATCCCAAAATCAATTATCTTTCTGTAAAATGCACACAATTATCTCAGTAACCCTGTCATGTGAGGTATTCACTTAATTTAAACAGTCAGTTATGTCTAAAGTAAAGTCAAACAGTTCAAGTTAACGTGGGGAAACCCGGATGCGTGTCATTCTGTGCATCCGTTCTTAAAGGGGCTGCAGCTTTGTCATCATTTTAATAAAACAAAAGAATAGAAAAGACCTTCTGCTTCTTTAAGAATCAAGTGATATTAATTAATTGAATATTATACAGTGAAGACTTTTAAAGCAGTATTATTCTGTAGCATTTTAATAAAATATCCATCAAAATAAATATATTGTGATATCGTTATTGTAAAATAAAATTTCTAATGTATGTATAATTATATGGTCATAATGCCCATCCCTACTGTCAGCTAGTTTTAAGATCAAGCTTGTCATAAATGTAAAGGAGCTTTGTAATGAATAATCTGAGATCATGTACTCGTTCAGCAGAGAGGACAGGAAACCACCATCCTTGGACTCTGAAGAATTATAGGCAAACCAGGATTTTGGATCTACTGTGAAGTTTTTGTATGGGCCTGGTGAGTATGTTTTGCAAGTCCATGTCCGTAAGTTGATAATTAATACTAATGTTTTATCAAACAAATTAATATTCATTTGTGTGTGTGCATGTTTCTTCCCCCTCTCATGATCCAGAAGTTTTGGATCCATGATCCTGAAGAACTTTTACAGATGTTGACCCTGAATGTGTAAAAGGTAATCTTAAAAATGTTGTCATTATTTTAATGTTCTCTGTTTTTTTCTGTAATGTAGACACATGCATTTTCTGTGAAGTTGCTTTGAAACAATATCAGGGTTTTTCCTACATTGAAATTTTTTTGCCGGCCGCCAAAACAAATTTTTGTCCCGCCAAAGCCTTATTTGATGAGTTATTGTGATTTATGAGTGATGTAGAACAGATGACTGCTGCACTTGAGTTAACTGAGTGACAGAGAGAACGACCAGTGAGCTCCTCTCGCACGCTCTGTCTTCAAAATAAGCATTCTTAGCTTTCTAATGTTTCACATATTACGTTAATCAAAATCAAAAGGTCGGAAGACCGAATCCATGTTGCACGTGGCGCTATCAGACGATGTTTTCCTTTAATTACCGCTGGGTGTGAAATGCGCTCAAAAAACATTGACTGATTCTCTGACCAGCTGCATAAAGCATACTTTAAATAAACAGGAAACAAATCCTATCCGGTTATGAAGTGTTTTCTGTGTGTTGACAAATCTTTTGCGATGTTCTAAAGACGGGATTCACACACAACGCGTCTGCTAATGTCCGATTCGCCACCTAATGACTCCTTTGAACTGAATCATTTTAACGACTGGTTAGAACAACTGATCTGTCCAACACTGAACTCACTAATCAGTTTAATCATTTACTCAGAACAACACCTGAAATGAGAACACAAGTGTGCTTAACCACTTTAGCAAGAGTGGATAGTAAGAATTATTTTTAATTATCAACAGTCTTTCAGCTTATTTATGTGGACAATGTGTAGTAAAATAAATAGCCTAAAATCATTTAGTTTAGACTGGAGTGAGGTGAACCCAGAACAAATTTGTTGTTAGCTAGCTGATTGTATATGGCAGAAAATTGTATATGGCAGAAAATTAGGCTATTTGTTCATTTTTTTAATACTATTTTTTTAATATTGATATGATTACCAAAACAATTATCAGTAAATAGTGTAAAAATGAGGAACAAAAACAAACATCAAGGTATCAAAATAAGAAGCAAAAGTTACAAACTTTCTTTGAATTCATTTCAAATTTATTGTCAGTATTGCGCTTGCAGATCATGTGGGTAGGGTATTTTTATTTTACCGTGTGTGTGTGTGTGTGTGTGTGTGTGTGTGTGTGTATGGATGACCATGTCTGTCAGCCACCACCGAAGACCATTTTTGACCCAGGAAAAACCCTGAATATGTATTGTGAAAAGCGCTATACAAATACATTTTAATTGAATTGTTTTACTTACTTTTATTGGCATTAACTATATATTATTAATGTATTATTTGGCAGGTCGCAAGATGTATTTTATTTTGTGAGACTTTGCTGAGGAAGTATTCTTTGGCTCAGTCTGAAAAGGCCCAGAAAAGAAACACTATGAAGAACATCACACAGAACCGTCAGAGAAAGAGACGGGTAAGTTAAGAAACCGGTTAAGCTTTTCCCCCCCAGAATGTTACTATACTCCTCTCTGAGTTTTAGTGGTTAATTTACTGTCATGTTTTGCAGTTGCTGGAGACCAGGTCCAGGGTTGCACAAACCAACACAGAACCTGTGGAAGACCGCAACTATAGACCTGATGAAGATGAAGATGATGCTGTTGTTGATGGAAGGCCAGTGTGGATGGTTAGGCTAGCTACTACAAACCAGACTAGGCTGACCCACACTACACATCACATCACCAGCCCATCATGCCAGTTTGAAAAAAATGTTCAAAACTCAAACAACATTGTGTTGGAGTTGGTCACAATTATTTTATAATTATAATTTTAATATTCAATTGTTCCATTTTATATTTTCTTTATTCCTATGTTTATATACTTATACTTTTATTGGTTCCCATATATAGAACATTTACATATATTTTATATACACTTTTTAATTTATAGATTTCTTTGTCTCGTTTTATATTGTATACTTTGTATGTTTGTTCCTTTTTAGATGTCCATGTTGCTTTTGATCTCCACGTCTTGTATTGTTGTTCCTCTTACGTCGCCTTCCTTTAGAAACATTTTGTTCACTTATCTTTTCCCCCATTCATTTTAATGTATGTTTATAATGCTCTTTGTTCTTTTTATTTGGTTATATTGTTTACTTGGAATATTTATATGTATTTTAATATATTTTATATACACTTTTTTTTGTCTTATAAATTTATTGTTCTCATTTTATATTGTTTAATTTGTATATTTATTCTTTTCCTTTTTATGTTCACTGTGTATTTTATTCCTTTACATCTCTGTCTTTTAAATGCATTTTTTTCCCTTTTTGTTTCTTTACCAATTCAATTTAACGTATATTTATGTTCTTTGGACTGTTTATATTTTTACATTTGTTCCTTTACATTTTCATCACTTTTAAATACATTTAGTTCACTTGTTTTTGTTTCACCATTGTTTTAATGTTCGTTTATAATGCTGTTAAGAATGTTTTTTTTTTATACCTTTTTAATAAATATTTCAGACTTTCTCAAATTGTTTTGTGTGTATTTTTCTTTTGGGAGGGAGAGGGGATTATTTTTTATATATATATATATATATATATATTATATATTAATGAGCAAAATCTGCATAGCTGGCCTATAACCAATCAAGTCCCTATGCTACAAAACCTAGCCCACCCTTAGCCTTAGAAGTAACCAATAAAGTCACTTGACTGGGTTTTCAATGCGTCCTGTCCTCCAATAGCAGTCTGGGTTTTGGGAGTGGTTTTAAAAAAACAACCAATCCAGTTTGAGATGAAGAACCAATAGGGGATGGAAGGCAAAGCTGTTTAGAGGTGTGAAAATGTCTCCTGGGAAAAACTTGATGGGATTATTTGCCATGGCAACAAATGGCTGTAGCATGGGAGTATACGGCCACAACATACATCCGATTTGGTACCATTTCGGATGAATACGGACATATACGGATCCATGGAATTTGACCTATCCGGCCAGTATACTCCTGGATTCTTCCGAATTTCAGCAGTGTATACAGGAGTATCCTGGTCCGGATACACCTTTTTTCATGCAGTGATACATATTTATATTTTCTTGAATATTTACTTTACGAGTGAACAAACCTAAATAACAAGGCGTAGGGGTTTTTCCACAAAACGGAAAAAATAGACCGTATCAAAGGGGAAAGAACCCACAGACAACATAATAATAATAATTCGAGAGAAACATAAAGCAAATATTCCTCAAAAATGACTATATTAGGAAAGAAAAGAAAGAAAAATAGGTTAATAAATGAATAAATACTGGTACTACCCTAGGTTTTGGACATACCATCATGGCAGTACCATACTGTTTTGTTGTTGTTGTTGTTTACCATATCAATTACAATGACTTTTAGTATACATGGTACCATGGTAACAATATAGTATAATGACCTTGGTAGAATTGTAAATATGGTACATATAACATGTAAACATGGCAGTTACTCAAACGACCACAGTCTCCTCACCTGACACCATAGTAAATAACGCTCAGTACTTATTTACAAGATTTTGACAGCACTGTTGTTCTTTGTGATTGTTTTACACATATAAACGCTTTAAAACCCCAACACTGCCATGAATACAGAACACTGTGAGCCCGAGCTGCTGAGGTAAAAGCTGCTCAGAAGTTTAATTTGACATTGTCGCCTGAAGGCCAACGTTTTTTGAGTCCCCCTAGAATAAACTACCTGACTATTACAACAACTAGACGAAATGTGAGGGAATGTGAGGGAATGAGGCACTTCTCACCGAAACGCGACGGTAAACTCGTCAGGACCGGGTCCCCCGGAGCAGCGGAAATGTGCAAAAGCTGCAGAACAAACCGACGAACCACCGCCCGGCGCTCGCGCAGCGCACGAGCCGCTCCGCGCGCGCACTCACTGCCTGTGACAGCTCAACACTCACGCGCTTTTCACACTCGCTGCACTTTATAAGTAAATATTACAGCATTATTAGACTTTAAAGTTAAAATTAAGAGTAAAAACAAAACAAAACAAAAAACATAAGACGTCATCGAAACATTAGTTGAAATCGCACTTGCTCACATAAATAAATACAGCTAACTACAATAAAAACATCAACACTGGGACGGTTTATTCATCGTTAATGACTTAAACCTATTTCTGAAAGTGAATAATAAACTTGTTTAACTTAATCGCCTGAGGCTGAGCACATAAACAATAAACGCTGCTGTCAAAATATGAAACACTAACGTTATGTCCACAACACACGTCATGACGCACGTTCCCAACTTATCCTAAATACGCCGGGTCACGCCTTACCTTGGATCTCGGGCTGGGATGTGTTGAAATGGTCTGTCAAAGTGGGAAACAAACCCCGCTTGTGAATGTATGAGAGTGAAAGCGCAGTAACCGCTCGCCTCGCGCTGCGCTCACTTCCTGAGTGCCGCTGAACTCCGCACACAAGCTTGGCGGTGGCAGTCGGCCGCCGCCTCTGATTGGTCACACCTGTCCGTGACGCCACGCACCAGATGGAAGCTGATTGGGTGTCCTGAGAGAAATGTAAAGCAGGCGTGGCGCGCCACATAAAGGCTGCATGCTATGCGGGGGCAATCAGATGAATAAAGTAATTTAAAAAGCTTTATGGTGATTTTAATTAGTGTATGGAGACAAAAGGAAACAATGGGAGGCTGTGCGGGACTGCGCTATTTTGGCGTGGTGCGCCATCTGGTTGTAACCACATGTTGAAGACGTAAAGGGCATTTAAATATTACATTTTTGTTTCGTTTTAAAAAAAAAAAAACTATAAAGACATTGTTTTAAAACCCCCGTGAGGCAATTTCCCGGGTTGGCTGCAAAATACAACAACATTGTGAGGGTTACTCAATTATTGAGAGAGTCGAAGGGCGATTTCCTGTGGAAAGTTTTGCTCCAAAACCGAAGACATCAAAAGCTCATTAGCATATTGCACATTATTGCACTTGTTACGTCACATATTAAGGTCCATCACAAACAAAGTGAATGGAAGGAAGGAAGGCGTTGCAGCAACAGTTTTACATCCTTAAAATGTTTCTAAAAGAGTTAATAGTTTATTAACAGTCTTTAACACGAAGTATGTGCCTACATAGGTCACACTTCAATAAAATATTCATTCAAGGGAGTTCAAGTTCAACTTCAAGGGAGACCTTGGCACCTTTTACTTAAGTGGATATTTCTCCAGGTGGGTTACAAAGCACTGCAAGAGATACAGATTGGTGACTTTACACTATATAAATATATGTATATATATATATAGGTGGATAGCTTACCTTGGGAACACATGGCACCAGGTGCACTATGGGAAGAAGGCAAGCCGGCGGAGGCAGTGATGCTTTGGGCAATGTTCTGCTGGGAAACCTTGGGTCCTGCCATCCATGTGGATGTTACTTTGACACGTACCACCTACCTAAGCAATGTTGCAGACCATGAACACCCTTTCATGGAAACGGTATTCCCTGGTGGCTGTGGCTCTTTCAGCAGATAATGTGTCCTGCCACAAAGCACAAATGATTCAGGAATGATTTGAGGAGCACGAGTTTGAGGTGTTGACTTGGCCTCCAAATTCCCCAGATCTCAATCCAATCGAGTCGATCTGTGGGATGTGCTGAACAAACAAGTCCGATCCATGGAGGCCCCACCTCGCAACTTACAGGACTTAAAGGATCTGCTGCTAACATCTTGGTGTCAGATACCACAGCACACCTTCAGGGGTCTAGTGGAGTCCTCGACGGGTCAGGGCTGTTTTGGCAGCAAAAGGGGGACCAACACAATATTAGGAGGCTGGTCATAATGTTGTGTGTGTGTGTGTAGTCAGATATTAAATATCATACATCCCATAAAACATATTTTGCATAGAACTATGAAACCTATCAAATGTGAAGTTGAAGTGGCAGTTGCTCATTTGAATAAGAAATAACTACAAAACAGAGAGTGCAGATTGGACTTGATAAGGAAAGACGCCATGACAAGCCCACAGCACCTGCTCTCTGCACATCTGCACCAGCTGCTAGAGCAACCATGGCATGACTGCAATAGATCAGCACTATCCATACGATATCAATTCTACGTCTTGCAATAGGAACATCATTTGGCAATTCACTCTTTTTCCCAGTTGATTCTATGAAATTCATTCAGATGATTTGCAAGGGCCCTCTGTGAAGTGTATTTGTGACTGAAAGAGCAGGACGTAAACAGGGAACGATAAGGCAAAACCTCACGGGACCGGCTAACAGCAGCTCTTCATCTTTCTAACAGGCTGGAGAGGATTTCCTGTGAAGCGAACGCTGATCTTCACAGGGTGTGGAGCAGCTGAGTTTGCTGACAAGCAGCGGTGCTTGAACTAGCGATTCTTCATGTGACTGGAGGGTTTGTGACTTACTACAGGGTGTTTCCACCAGTATGTTCTTTAGCTCTGGTCGTGTTGTTGAATTTCTAATGCATTGCATTGCCTTCTTCACTGCACACGCTGCAGAACACTTTCCCAGTATGACACTTGTGGTTTAGACACACAGCCTACACTCTGCACAGACCATGGCATAAACTTGACCGGAAACCAAAGAAAAAATAGTCACACCGGTCACAATGCTAAATATAATAATCTTAATAAAGCAAATCTATTCGGGACATCATGGAGGACAAAGTAGATTCAGATAGTGAATTTCCAGGCACACAGTTTTGAGTATTGCTTTAGTTATAGCGCCCTCTAACAGTGAAACTGAAATTAACTATGACAGGGGTGGGTGTGTGTGTGTGTGTGTGTGTGTGTGTGTGTGTGTGTGTGTGTGTGTGTGTGTGTGTGTGTGTGTGTGTGTGTGTGTGTGTGTGTGTGTGTGTGTGTGTGTGTGTGTGTGTGTGTGGCCCTGTCCCAAATGACACACTTCATGCACACTTGCGGTATAAAAGCTCACTGTCCCTTCACTGACTAACTTTCTCTTCCATAGTCACTGAGTGACAAAACAACTACCGGCATGTCAAATATTTGTAGTGACGCCCTATGGTAGGCATAACTGGCATAAAACTATGATTTGACAATCCATAAATATATTTTAGATAGTTACAATTGACGAGTCATAATTATAATTTGACTAGTAAGAATGATAATTAGAGATGTCTGCAATTATAAACTCTTTTCAACGTTTTTTTTTTTTTTTGGTTGTTGTCAGCCACCACCAGTGTTTTTGATCAATACTTTCATGGCCCCTAGAATATTTTGATTTATGAATATCTGAACATGCAATATATCAAAAGAAAGAACAGACCCTCTGCTTTTAATTCTAGCTTAATGCATTATTTTATGTTGGTAAGTTTCATAAAAAAAGCCACATTTTGAGCACACAAAAAAAAGAAAATCGTGTTTTTGTCAGAGATCGGATTCAGAACGGATTCATGATCAAAACACAGATGGAGTAGATCAACACTCCTGCACAGTCCTATAACCACTTCCTGGGTCGACATTTCACTCCGCCCTTTTGATTGATATGCTGTTTATTGTTGAGGATCGCATTTTTTTTCATATGCATCTGCTTATGCTATCGTTTGTTTCTGCTTCTTCTTCTACTGTGTTTTGATCTGGATAGTGTACTCATTCAGGAGATGCGCCCCCTACCGTATAACACTGAAAACACGGAAAGCCGTAAAAACTCGTCAATGGCAGGGAAGCATTTTCTCATAAAAGGCGAGATAACTCATCAATGGCTGGGAAAGAGTTAAGAAATTCAATGAGATATCTCTAAATACGTTTCAATAATATTTAAAGGTGCAGCGTGTAAATTTTTGCGGCATCTAGTGGTGAGATTGTAAATTATAACCGTCCACCGCTCACCCCTCCCTTTTGAAGCACATAGAGAAGCTACGGTGGCCGACACAAGACAAAAATGTCGTCGGAGTGAGCAGAGAGTAGCTAGCGCTCCGTAGAGCAGTTTGTCCTTTTAGGGCTACAATAGAAACATGGCGGTGCAAAATGGCGACTTCACTGTAAGGGGACCTGCGGTAATGGAAATAGAAATGACTCATTATAAGGTAATAAAAACATAACGCTTCATTATGTAAGGTCTTTATACACCACTGAAAACATAGTTATATATTATAATGCCTTTGTTAACAGATCCTCATAAATACTACACACTGCACCTTTAAGATTTCAGTATAGGCCTACTATAAAAAGTGAAGTGAACTTAAAAAAAAGTGAGGAAAATCATCGCCTTAAAATTAAGTAAATAAACCATGCAGAATTGAAAAAATTAAGTTATGTGGAATTGTCAAGTTTACATAACTTAATTTTTTCAATTGTTTATTTACTTAATAATTTTAAGGCGACGGGTTTCCTCACTTTACTGGAGTTACACAGTTTACTTCACAGTTACTGATTCCACATTACATGACAAAAAATTGTAGTTAGTCATCCATTACATTACACATTTATGGTTATATAATATGACTACTTTTTGATTACTTTTAGATTACTTTTGACCTAACTTGTTTATGAGAAACTTGGATAATCTTGTACCATATTAATATAGGCTATAAAAATGTAATACACAAAGAGAAGTTTTCCCATATATTATAAATCCCAAAATTCTTTGTTATCAACAACTTGAGGTGCATTAAATATTACATCACATCAGAGTTTCCCAAACTGGGGATTGTGAAGGAACAGGGGGTTTGTGAGTTTGATGAAAAGCTATTAATTAAATCATAAAAATGTAAAATTAAATGACACAATTTAAAAAATAAAAACAATCCAAATAAAATACTTGCTAAAAAAGATTTTACAAATATTTTGTTTACCTGCATGTCATGTGACCATTAACCGACATCAGATAACCGTGAACTTCATTTGATTATTTATTATTAGTAGTATTACTGACTTAATTTTTTTATATTACATACCTAACTTATATTACTAACCTACATACATAAATCCAGTGCTCTCTCCGACGACGACATTTTTGTCCTGTGTCGGCCACCGTAGCTTCTCTATGTGCTTCAAAAGGAAGGGGTGAGCGGTTGCAATTCACAACCTCATCACTAGATGCCGCTAAAATTTACACACGGCACCTTAAAATCTCAAGGGGGTACGTCAAATAAATATATAGTTCAAAGAGCTTCAGCTGATGAAAAAAATTGAGGAATCCCTGTAAAAAATTAAATGAAATATTTATGTGTGTTTGAAAGACAAAAGCCTTCCAGAAGACAGCAATACACAGAGTGATGGTTCAATAATGTGTTTGTCAGGAGCTGATTAGATATGCAATGTTGTAATGCTGAGAAAACACTTAAATTGAAATGATGTAAATCCAGTGATCAAAGCCGTTGTTGTCATGGCACTGGGTTGAAATATGGATGCTGTCCCTAGGCTGCATGCACTCACAGCAGCCCCACTTTTTTATTTATTATTTTACCGCAGTCCAACTCTTTTTATGTATTATTTTACCGCAGTCCCACTCTTTTGTATTTAATATTTTCTCGCAGAGTGCAGCCTGCAGGTTAATGATGACGTGATTATCTTTTCACTCCCTGGCCCCGCCCCCGACACAGCACCTTAGTTGCTCAAAATAAAAAAAAGTCCGATAAAAATGGATAATAGGAAGCGAAAAGGTGGCGCTGAAAAGGCCAGAATAAAAAAGAAGAAAGCTTTGGAAACTGACGCGGCCAAATGTTCTAAGCTGAGCACATTTTTCCTCAAAAAAAAACAACAAAAAAAACCGGTAGCCGGTAAGTAAGCTAACGTTAAGGTAGTTATGAACAGTGCGAGATGCTAGCGACCGTGCAAAACAACGTTGTCTGCAAACCACGTTCATGTATCAAACTTTTTCTTGTAGCTCTTCAGCAGCAGCCGCCTCTAGTCCGGTTTGCTGCTAACAGTGAAGAGCAAGGCCCAGTAACGTTACCAAGCACCAGTCATGAGCCCAACACACCAGATTGTCATTCAGAAGAACTAGTCATAGTAACGAAGAGCCCTACTCAATGAGATAATGAATGATACCTGATGATTCAGCAATACATTAATGAAACTGACTTGACTTGATTTGAAAGCTTTGTAAAAAGGGAATATTTGTGGTGAGAAATAAATGTAACAAATGTAATTTAGTGTCAGAAAGAGAGCCAGGACCCATGTGGTGAAGAGACTTATGCTCTCACTGTGAAAGACAGGTAAGCTGCTATTGTACCATAGTGTGTGAATAAGCAAACATTATCACTGAAAAAATGCTTTTCTTACTTAGTATCTTACTTGTTTCCAGTTCAAATATATAAATTATTCTTAATTCAAGATACATTTACTAGACAAGTGAAATGGCATAAGGAATGATGTCTTGTTTTCTGGAGAGAAAAAAAACACCCTAAAAATTATTATTTTGCTTAAAACAAGCTAAATCTAAAACAATTATTTTTTTAGATAACAGTGCAATACTTGTTTAATTCTTTAACTAATGTTCTCATATTTGTGAACAATATTTGAAGTTGTAAAGCAGCTGTTTCCTTGAAAAAGAGATGCTACTGTCATTAGAAAGTGCAATACATTTTATTTTAATCTTTATTTTTGTTAGATTTTTTTCTTTTCTTCATTTCAATGTTTGGATATTTATGAATACTAATTCTTAAAGAAAATAGATTCTGATACTGTCCTGTTATTTACTGTTCTAATAAATCTTCACTGTGAAGCAAAACTTAGGCTACTGTTTTTGCACTGAATTGGAAATGATGATGTTTTTCAAAAATACAAAGAATTACAAGGCTGTAGAGAACAGTGCGCCTATTGCAGACTTATATTCTGAGGTTTTAATTACATTATTTTAATATAGTCAGTCGTGAACTAAAGTGGGCCGGTCTAAGGCATGAAACTCCAGGGCTGAAAATGAGTCCCAATCCGGCCCTGATCAAATGTTGTGTGGGTCTCAGTTTTCAGTGATAGTCACATGACCAGTGGCTGGTCTGTGTGTGCGATTATTCCACAAACCTGGAAGACCTTCTGACCGTACACAAGCAGGGACAGAACTCGTAAAAACAGCATTCACTATAAGATGTCTAAGGAATACTGATTGTATTACTTTTGTATTAGTTTTATCTATCGAGGCTATTTATCTGAGCCTGCGTTGTGATGCTAACATACATGCTATATGTACCATTGTGATGCTATATACATCCGATACGGGATGCCACTGATTATAGTTTATCAACCCTTAAATGAATGTTTCACCAATAATTCTTACATATTCGGGTCTTTAGCGACCCGTATCTATATCTAACACGGATGGATCTCTACCTGTGGCGATAATATAAAACTCTCCTGATATTAGAGTAACAATTATACAGAAGAATAAAATAAAGCATATTTTGTTATGTTTTGGAGCTTGTAAGGGTTCAGTTTGAGCAGATGTTTTATACCATCATCACTGTCCTCATCAGAGCTCATTTCCCAGTACATTCAACATCTGGCTCATATTCACCATCTCAAACATATTCTCAAAACTATCATTTTCAACAACTTCAAAATCAATATTTTGATCTCTGACAGCTTCTTCACCAGATCCACCATCAGTGACAGTGACAGTAATATTTGATTGAGTTCAGTTCTTGTTCTCTTTTCAAGGTTTGCTGATGATTCTTCCTATTTTTTTGTTTTCTGCCTGCGGTGACTATGAGTGAAACGTCACTTTCTTGTGGAATTGCACCAATTATTGTTGTGCAGAAAAAATACTTACACTGTTACACACCTCGGGTCGTTAGCGACCCTGTACAATCTTTACAAAAAATGTATGGGAAAACAGGTATTCTTTTATAATGTTATTGTTTTTTTTCCCTAGTATATTGTTTATTATTAATTTATTGAGGAATACTAAGAAGGTTGATGTCTAACTTTAAAAAATGAATGAGGGGGAGGGTAGTGAATGACGTCCCGGGTCACTAAAGACCCGAGGTATGCGTTTAAGGGTTAAGTTATACACTGTAAAAAAAAGTCTGTAAAAATAGGGCACAATGTACTGTATAAATATGACGGTATAAATATGTCATTTAGCCCGGTGACACATTCTGACCTCTGACTAGACCTGACTCGGACATGACAGTCCTGCCCAGCCAGATAGAGCAAAAACTTCCTCTAACACATCAGCTAAAAGAGTGAATTAAGGGAATAGTTCACTCCAAAAAGAAGTTTTCTCATCATTCACACACCCTCATGTCATTCCAAACCCCCAAGACTTTGTCTTCTGTGAAACACAAAAGAAGACATTTTAAAGATACCGTTCTAATGAATGAGCGCTGAGGCATCAAGCTTCAAAACTGCATCATAAAGGTTTGTCTAAAAGTGCCTGTGAGATTAAGTGTGGATTTGATGGCATGTTTATGTGCTGAAATGCAAGATAAGTATCCTCTGAACCTACATTAAACCAACTCTTAGAAAACGTTATTGTGCAGGTGCAATAACTTTACAGTTCATGCTACTGTTGTTACCCAGCATGCTGCAGAAGAGAGGAAGTGAGATGAGACGAGACACATCTGTCCAACAGAAACAAGGGTTTGTGTACTACATTACCAGTCCTAATCAAGTGCAACATACATGCAAATATAGAGGCATATAAACAACCCCACCTGTGAATGAATATCCCAAGTCTGAGCTGCATTAAACACATCAATGCCACTTCAGATGCAGCTTCTGTGCCACATCTGCATAGCAAAGATGGATTTATCTGCAAACTAGCCGGTTAAAATGACGATGTGTGGGCTGCAGAACTCCTTGTTCAAGATTTTAAAAAACGTAGACACCAGGAAATTAAAAAGGACATTTCAATTTTTTTTATTTATCAGTAGACATTGTTTTGTTCATTTATGTGGCTAATGTTTAATCCATTACTCCCTCTCCCTCTTGCAGCTCTTCTCTAATAATGTTCACTCACATGAGATCCACAAATAGCAAACCACAACCATCCAATCATTTCCCCATGGACAAAATCAAGTCCCGCCCTACATTTGCTCTTGTTTGAGAAGCCGTTTCACTTGGATATACGTCACAATAGGGAAGAAAACACTATTGCAACTTCTGTTTCATGCCGACTTCATATTTTTGTTAATCGTCTAATGTGCCGAAAACCGAAAAAGTATACTTTGAATAAAGCACAGCCTTGCAAAGTACACTTCTTTTGACTCGTACACAAGCGTTCGATGCATGCCCAGTTTTGAGCAATTTTTCGCCACGAGTTACAACCCATGTAAATACTGCAAAAAAAATGTAATGCGCATGTGCGACAAAGTACGTTTCGCATCAGGCGCAGTGTTCGCTGACCGCCGCATATGCAGTAAATATGCAGGCCTTAAGACTTTTGCTCAGTACTGTACATCAGAAATATTTCATTATACGGTGGTGGCCAAAATTATTAGAACACCTGACAGATCTGAAAATATTGACATGTTTCATGATTTCATTTCATGAAACATGCAGATGGTTGCTCTGACCATCAAACATATCAGATGAAGTGAGTCGTACTGTTTTTATCTACTTTTAACTTTAATATTTGGTATGTCCAGCTTTTGCAGCAATTACAACAAAACAGCATCTCTCTGGCATAGTGTCAATATATTTCCTCAGAGAACTTTAACTCTAATGTTATCCCATGTCTTCTGCAACTGAAGCCAAAGGCTTTCCTTTGAATGTACAATAGATCTGTCCAGTTTATTTTCCAACTCGCCCCAAATGTGCTCGATGGGGTCGAGATTCGGACTTTGAGGAGGCCAGTCCATCATTTTCAATGTTTCAGCAGATTCCTTCCGTCAGGTAGCTCCGGCTAGGCCTGTCACGATTATGAAATTTGGCTGACGATTAATTGCCTAAAAATAATTGCAGTTATAGCGATTAACAGGCCCGTCGCGACAAGGCAGGCAAACCAAGCAATTGCTTGGGGCCCCGAGCTGGCCTGGGGCCCCAAGACAACGACAGGTTAAGAATAAAATGAAACGACAAACTGTGTGAGCGCCCCATTGATAGTCAATGCAGTAAAGTGCAATGACACTGTTATCGGGATCCCCCTTAAGTGGCCCCCTCTCAGAAGTCGCTGACAGCAGCCAGCCAACCACGCGATCTCTGCTGCCAACAAGATAGTGGTATGTGATAAATTACACTGGATAAAATAGCTCTACTTGTCTTGTACTAAAAAAGTTTGCAGCAGGTAGGCTAGCAAAAATATGTTTATGTTAGCTATGGTTACCTGCCTGACGGCAAATGCTGCTTGTAACGAACAGTTGATGCAACCTTTTTTTCGAACAAACGGAATGACATGAGATTGCTATAGCTTTGTAATAGGTTTTGATGAAAGTGGCATTGCATGCTATACTAACTATTATTTATGCTATGCATAAATAACCTGGAATAGTTAATATAGCATGCTATATTAACAATTATTATAAACATTATTTAACCAGAAAGAGGCAGAGGAACATAATTTTTTTCATAGCTTATCTTAATGTGCTAGTGTCGGGATATACGGTTGTGACAGTTTGCAAATATGACATTATTTTTATGAGTTACCAATGGATCTTGAACAATTACTTTATTCTGTGGCAATTTTTACACTGTTACATTTTGAAGTACAGTATCAGGACAACCCACATGTTTTACTGGTACTGTTCACATGTTTTACTGGTACTGTTTATTAAAGGGTAACTAAACCCCTGCTCAGAGCTTAACTCCACCCACTGACAATTTTCAAAAAATGCTGGAAAAGTGGGCAGAGCCCGGCGGACACAGAGGGGATGAACCGAGGGCGGGGCTGAGCGGAGGGCGTGCACCTGAGACCCGCAGGGACGGATTGATTGACATCTGTCTGACTCGCGAGTCGCAAAGATGGAGAATGACTGGAGTGACGCCAGCTTTGCAACAGAGCGGTCATTCTCCTACCTTCACCTGAAGTGGAAGAGGGTGGATTGTCTGTAAAAGACACAAACCCGGAGCCTTATCAATGCGAGCCGCAGCTCAAACTGCGTTAAATCCGACGATGCTAGTGAAGCAGCCGCGCAAGAGAACTGACCTAATCTATCTGCGTCCGCGGCAACCACTTGCGTGTCAGGGTTTGAAACATAGACCGTAAAAAATTATGGACGACGCGACTTCATTGACTTCCGCTGACCAAAGTTGAAGCTTTCATAGGCCCGCTCACGGCGCTGACATCTTGGGACCGAGTCTGCGCAGTAGCGATCTCGGGACCGGAGTTGCGCAGTAGAGAACCGGAAGTAGAGGCGCGATTATCAAAAGCCCGCCCACACTCTCGCAGATGCAGAACAAATAATTATGTTGGTGTGAAATAAACAGTTATGGAAGTGTAGAAATTAAAGCTAAAGCTCCAATCTCCTCCCAAAAATCCCGAAAAAAGTCCGTTAGTGCCTCAGTGACAAGTTCACTCAGAGAAGCCGTCAATCTCATCTGTCAATCATGACGTCACACCCCCCGTTTTTATAGCATCAAATAACTCACTAAAACTAAACTTATCTAAAAACGAACACTTGAAATGAAATTATTGTAATAAAAACTGCCTAAAATGACAGAAACCATCTTTAGGAAACAATTATTTGAAGTGTAATCAAATTGTTTAGTGTGTCTCGCGTCCATTCAAATACATGGAGAGGCGGGGTTTCGGAGCTATACTGGGACCGGCCACCAGGGGGGCGATCGAGGCGCGAAAGCTTCAATTTCTGACTGGAGCACTACAGGCTTGGTTTGAAAGCGCGTCTCATGTATGAAAATGATCTGTACACATGACGGGCGGCAATAATATCGCAAGAAAAGCCTGACGTGTACTGACAAGTGCATTATTTAACCGCATTTTCTTCAATACAATGTTAAAGCAAGTGTCAAGTGAGTTTCATTCATAATGTTTCCACTTCATGTAACATGAGTTTGATTGGGGGGGCCTCCATGTCCATTTTGCTTGGGGCCCCCAAATTTCTTCAAACGGCCCTGGCGATTAATTGTCTGTTTTAGGGCTTTGTCATAAATTTTTTGGGTGCTTTATTCATTAAATTGTGATGAATTTTAATCCTCTGTTAGTTATCATTTTGCAGTGTAAGATTACAGTGAACAGCTTTAAATATTAAAGAAATGTATTACATTCAGTACATAACTACTTAATACAAATACATAATCTTAACCTATAAAAATAATAAACTAAGATATAATTCAGCAGAAAAAAAGTAATTCTTGAACAAATATTTAGTAATTTTATTAAATGTATTTGATGAAAACAAATGACTTTGTCTTCTTATAAAATACATGCATGTATTCATACATTCAACAATTTATATATATATATGAATGTAAATAATTGTATTCTTTACATTCCACCTCAAATAAAATAAAATCCCCTCACAAGAATCACCGAAGTTTAATTTTCAAAAATGAAATACAGGCCTTGAATGAATGTCTGTAAAAATCCTGATTGGAGCATCCCTATAAATAATTCTACATGATTAAAAAAGTCTTCAAATAGATCGGTACAGGCAGATACTGCTTCCTGTGATTAAAGATCGGCTCAGTTTGTATTTTGACAGAGATTGAATTTATGACAGTACAATATTCTGTAACTGAAATATGGCACTTGAATTTAAGTGGGACATGTTCTGTTCTGCTTTTTATGTTGTTTAATGGTGCACTCAGTGATGTTTTTGTTGATGCTGTGACACCTGGTGGCCTGGATGCAATATCATGCAAAAGCAACAATTTTCAGTAACCAATGTCATGCACTATTTACTATCAGTCATGATGATTCATTTATTCTGCAAGCAAAAGTGTACATTTTAATTAGGCTACTGTTAAAATCTTAAATACAAAATGATTGAGTGCAGCTACAATATAATCAACATTCATTCATACTGTGCATGTTCAGGTTAGACTGAACTAGCAAAACATTTGAACAAAGCAATGTTATTAAAATACACAAACATTATTATTCATTTTTATGGTGATAGAGGTTTACTCACTATGTGCAATGTAAGGCTATAAAATCACCAGCATTTTCCTTAAAATACTGAAGTAGAAAAACATTTAAGCCGTGATTAACCTGATCAATCATTCAGTTTTTGTATGATGAAAATGAATACTATAGCATGATGTATGCTGTCTTTAGGCATAGTGTTCAACTAAATCATGTTGTTCTAGAGCACTCGGTCTTCCAATTATTACAATATTTACATTTCTTATAAAAAGGAAACTGCTTTTTCCTCGATATGTATTAATACCTTAATTATTTTTCTGTGCAAAGGTTTACCAGTCGTTAAACACAGCTCATACGCATACGTGTTATACTGATACTGTACATCATTTTTTGTTCATGTTTTGTAGTCATAATATGAAAAATGAAAAAGCTGTTACAATGAGTAACATGTCAAAACAGGAAATAAAATTGGGTTTGTCGGGCAGATTCGTGTGGTCTTTAACTGCTGTCTTCTTCTTCTGGTATGTTTGAACTGCAAGCAGAACTTCTCATAGACATCGCATCAGACCGCTCATCTCCACTCACTGCAAAACAACAACAACAACAACAGCAGAACAAATATTAGAACAATACACAATTGTGAATATTCTGACATTTAATCATTTATAATTGTATTAATATGCCATTAACAAATCACAAATCTAATGAGTTATTATTATTAAAGTATTTATTTTATTAATATAGTAAAGGTACTAGGTACTAGATGCAAATCAACACACTGGCAGGTCACACTGAAATTAGAAATCAGGAAATCAGCAATGGGTGTCATGAAAAACAAATCATATTTCCGTAAACTGATCTCAAACAATAACTGGAATTTTTTCCATTTTCATTTATTCAAAGAAAAATTTGCAAACAAAATTTTTTAGGCAAAATATTTATAAATATTTTGTTAGGCTTTAAATTGTAAGTTTGTTTCATAGAGTGGTGCAGGCTGTAGGATTGCCAAATGTCTGAATTAACATTATGTCATGAACTGCTCCAAGACACAAGGTTGAGTTTATTAAAGACTAATCCAAAGACATAACCCAAACAGGCAAAAGGTCAAAAGCACAAGGGTAAACGGTCCAAACAATGACAGAGAAACAAAAAAACAAGACACGTGAAACCAGGTAAATGTTGAGAATTGCAGAGTGACATTTACAAGACTTCACAAAGAGTGACTGAGGTAACTGGGTTTATATTGGCCCTGTCCCAAATGGCACCCTAAACCCTTGCGGCCTTCCTCTGAGTCCGCACTTTCAGGACATAATGCCGCTTTGACTGTCCGCTGCGTACCAGTGCGGGCTCGGCAGAACATCGAGGGCGCATATCGACTGCAAAGGGGGCGCCCGCGAGCACCCTTCTGAGACCTAAAATGATAAATGGGACACACTACGGTTTTGTGGACTTAACAGACACGCGCACGCGGCAGCCATTGTAAGTCCACAAAAACGAAAGTGCACATGAAGTGTGCCATTTGGGACAGGGCCAGAGGCTGGGCTTAAGATAAATGAGACACAGCTGTAAGCAATCAGTCATGATAAATCCAGGCAATGGATTATGGGAAATGTAGTCCATGAGGGAATGACAATGGTCAGGGGAGGAGTGCCCTCTGATGGATATGCAGGGCACTCCAACTGCATTTCATTTCATGTCTATCACCACCACCCACTTCTGTTTATACCAACAACAGAAATGAGTGCAGGCAGAATAGCACAATATGTGAGAGAGCATAGCTAGATTATGACTGTATTGTATTGCAAAAGTTAGCATTTCAATGTTAATATTGAATCAAAACTAATTTGCACACAATACTACGACAAAAGAAAATAAATTGTGTGCTGCAGTAGCGGAATGGATAACTACCACAAATCAAAACCATAGCGTTCAGAGCTAAGAGAATAATTGTAAACAAGCTCCCACATTAACTCAGAAGATACCAAACTAAAAGTGATTTTCATTATTTAAAATATATGTTTTAAATAATACATTTAAACATAAAATAATAAAAAAAGATACTCACTATTAGGTGATGGTACTCCCATGCTATTACATCCTTTCTGGATATGTGAGCCGTCCACAAAGCTGAAGGGTGAATCTGACCGGCTGGCTGTTCCTGATCCAAATGAACCGTAAGCTGAACTTCCCACAGACCACGTGTCTGACTTCTCAACTCCTCTCACTGAAAATATTTAAGAAGTATAGTGTAACATGTTAATGGTATGCTTGGGGATTCATGGGTTTTGACCACCATAATAAAAAACACATAATGGGTACCATTCTGATCTGGTCCTCTCAAAAACAAGATCAAAAAACAAAGCATTTCAGTGTGACCAGTCTAGTGTAACAGAGGGGAGATGACACAAACAATGATGTTCATTTACTTAAAGGTGCAGTGTGTGGTATTTATGAGGATCTATTGACTGAAATGCTATATAATACATGTTTTATATTATTATTTTATATATAATACAATGTTTTCAGTGGAGTATAAAGACCTTACATAATGAACCGTTATGTTTTTATTACCTTAGAATGAGCCGTTTCTATCTCTATACACCGCGGGTCCCCTACAGTGAAATCACCATTTTGCACCGTCATGTTTCTACGGTAGCCCTAAACGGACAAACTTCAGAGCGCTAGCTACTCTCTGCTGTCTCTGACGACATCTTTGTCCTGTGTCGGCCACCGTAGCTTCTCTATGTGCTTCAAAAGGGAGGGGTGAGCGGTGGACGGTTATAATTCACAACCTCAACACTAGATGCTGCTAAAATTCACACACTGCACCTTTAAGACAATGAATTTAAAATGTTCAAAAACAAAAATATAAAATATTTAATACAAATATTTTAAATATTAATAACATGTATTATATTGTTACATGTTATCTGGGGTGCCGTTAAGAAATGCAAGCGCTTATTTCCTTCAGTAACAGCTTTTATTGGCCGTCACTGTGAGCTGCTCTGAACTCATCTATTGGGAAAGCCTCGACAAACTGAGATTAATGACAAGTTTCTTCTTGTTATTGCTGTGACTATTACATTTGCATGATTTACTTAATATACTGAGTGTGTGTATCTGCACTATAAAGTATGTGTACTCACTCATCTGTGATCTGATGTTTTCTCTCCTTTTTTCCATCATCCTCATTCGTTCTTTTGCTCTCTCTTCCTGTGCTCTTTTTCTCTCTTCCACCTCCTGTAAAATCTTTCTGTCTATTTCAAAATGGCAGCCGTTGTTTTCTGCCACTGTCTCCTCAATCTTCTCCAGCAGTTCCTTGACCTGAGTGTGGTCACTCCTGTTGAAATTGTTGAGAACATGATACCTGTTCCCACATTTGTCCACCAGCCACTGGAGATCCTGCCCTTCACTCTCAATGTACTGCTCTATAGATGTGTCTGACAGAAGGTCTCCACCAGTGAACAGCACTATAGTGTGACTCCAGACTCTCTCACTGAGATGATCCAGATGCCCCTGCAATGCTTTTCTCTCATTTTCTTTAAATTTAGTGTCCAGACGCAGGATCAGTAGTACAACGTGTGGTCCTGGAGGACATAGAGACACACTGAGCACAAGCTCCTGTTTCAGTGTCTCGGGACTCCTCTCTACAGGTTGATTCACCCACCATCCTGGAGCTTCAATGACAGTGATGTGTCTGTCTGCTACTTCTCCATGTCTCCTCACACACTGAGCAGATCTCTTCAAGTCAAACTCCTCTCTGCCCAGGATGGTGTTTCCTGATGAACTCTTTCCAGCTTCTTTATTCCCCATCAACACAATCCTCAGCTCTGAGAGATGTTGGCCGTCACCTGAAACAAAACACACTTCTTAACATGTGTGACATCTTAAATATTCTCAAGTAATCGCTCTCTTTGTGAAAAAGGGGTTACTGAAATTTACTTAAGTTTATCATTTCTGTATGAGTGTCAAACCACATTATTGAATAAAAAAATACATACAAATGTGCACTATATTGCCAAAAGTTTTGGGACGCCTGCCTTTACATGCACATGAACTTTAATGACATCCCATTCTTAATCCGTAGGGTTTAATATGGAGTTGGCCCACCCTTTGCAGCTATAACAGCTTCAACTCTTCTGGGAAGGCTTTCCTCAAGGTTTAGGAGTGTGTTTATGGGAATTTTTGACTGTTCTTCTAGAAGCACATTTGTGAGCTCAGGCACTGATGTTGGACGAGAAGGCCTGGCTCACAGTCTCTGCTCCTCCAAACCAAACTCGCTCATCCATGTCTTTATGGATCTTGCTTTGTGCACTGGTGCAGTCATGATGGAGCAGGAAGGGGCCGTCCCCAAACTATTCCCACAAAGTTGTGAGCATGAAATTGTCCAAAATGTCTTGGTATGCTGAAGCATTAAGAGTTCCTTTCACTGGAACTAAGTGGCCAAGCCCAACCCCTGAAAAACAACCACACACCATAATCCCCCCTCCACCAAACTTTACACTTGGCACAATGCAGTCAGGCAAGTACCGTTCTCCTGGCAACCGGCAAACCCAGACTCGTCCATCGGATTGCCAGACAGAGAAGCGTCTCCACTGCTCTAGAGTCCAGTGATTTGATCCGCTCTGTGATTTTCCGTGGTCTACCACTTCGTGGCTGAGTTGCTGTTGTTCCCAGTTGCTTCCACTTTGTTATAATACCACTAACAGTTGACCGTGGAATATTTAGTAGTGAGGAAATTTCACGAATGGACTTATTGTACAGGTGGCAACTTATCACAGCACCACGCTTGAGTTCACTGAGATCCTGAGAGCGACACATTCTTTCACTAATGTTTGTAGAAGCGTCTGCATGCCTAGTGCTTGATTTATACACCTGTGGCCATGGAAGTGATTGGAACACCTGAATTCAGTGATTTGGAGGCATGTCCCAATACCTTTGGCAACAGTGTATCTCACATTAATTAAACCCTTAAAGCAGAGTTCGACAAAAGTTATTGATAGATAATATTTATGAATTATGTAGAAAGGAAAATTGCTTAATTTCAATAATCTGCACACAAAATATGACAGATCACAACACAGATTAAGCAAGACTAAATTCAAAATAGCTTCAGAATAATGTTTTTTTTTTTTCTTCAGAAAGTATATTCATTAAAAATAAACCAATGACTGAATCTCTCTCTTGTGTGTCACACCTGGGAAAGCATTATCAATGCACTGGTGGCTATTAGCACCAGCAAATGACAATACATGACTGTATTACATCTACATTCATATACTGGATTAAGAAAGCCAAAAAAGACCATTTGTGAATGCTTATATTTATAAAAGACTTTCAAAAAAATTAAGCCTAAAGTGGCATAAACATATCCACAATCGTATCTGTACTGACCAATGTTTATGGAAGCTTTCCACCAAGGAATAAAACAATTTAAAAGATAATTCTGATTGTTTATATCTCGCAATTTAAAAAAAAAAAGTCAGAATTGTGAGATAAAAAGTCACAATTACCTTTTATTTTTTATTTTGTGGCAGAAACAAGCTTCAATAAATATGAAAGTGAAAGCAGTAAGTGTCTCACAAAAACTGTAAACAAGTTGACATTTTTTCTTTTATGAGAACAGCCTTCTATCACAAGTGCAAATCTTACCTAAGTCCATTTTACTTGACATATTTTTGCCTTAGTTGGAGCTCCAAATGAAATATAGATCCACCAGCAGTCTGATCGGTTTTACTTGTAATGCACTTTCAAGGTGTGACGGGACTCACTTCCTGCTGCTTCAGAACAGCGACAAACATGAGGCGTGTCTATCGGTGTAAAGCTGATGTTATGCAAGACAAGCTGTTTGCAGTTTTTTTTGACAATAGCTTAAGTTTAAAGTTTAAATCTAAGTTAAGATTACTTGATAAGGTAACCTCAAACCCCAAACCCACTCTTAATACTATCATAATGAAAAGACATGAAATACAACACTTCACGGCAGTGAAGTGGGCATACATTGTTTAATCTTTCTGAGTAATTTTTAAAAGGCAAAAAGAAAAACTCAGTAAAAGTTGCATAGGCCTGAGTACAACACAGTAACGTGCTGATACACTCACCTAAAGGATTATTAGGAACACCTGTTCAATTTCTCATTAATGCAATCATCTAATCAACCAATCACATGGCAGTTGCTTCAATGCATTTAGGGGTGTGGTCCTGGTCAAGACAATCTCCTGAACTCCAAACTGAATGTCAGAAAAGGAAAGAAAGGTGATTTAAGCAATTTTGAGCGTGGCATGGTTGTTGGTGCTAGACGGGCCGGTCTGAGTATTTCACAATCTGCTCAGTTACTGGGATTTTCACACACAACAATTTCTAGGGTTTATGTGACCCTAGGGGGGCCTTTTAGTACCAGTCACAAGTTGAGAACCAACAATCTGAATTTTAGATGTTTCCAAGCAGGCGATCCCAATAAAGGGAAATAAAGGAGAGAGAGGGACTGGGGTTGGGGTATTATAAAAATAAAAACAATTTATTTTATTCTGCTCAAATTAGACACACATGAAAACAAACATTAGACCTCTGGGCAACAAACTCAGGGACGGGGACAACAAAGTGCAAAATCAGGGTGTTTAAATGAATAATACTCAATAAAAAAATTCAACAAAACTGAATAAATAAGGCACATCACAAATCACATGCATTAGAAAAACTGAAAAAAAAAAAGTCATTTACACTCAGCAAACCAGTGACCACACAACACAATTGTTACCCCTCCAGAATATTGCACCAACCCAATGGCCTAAGATACAAACATTACATTCACAAACATGAAACATACAGCAACACACACAAGAGAGAGACTGATGGGCCACACAGTGAGCCTCCCGCCCACACACACACACACACACACACACAACTAAATACTAAAAACAGGGCACAGGAAAAACAGTGGCCAGGATGGCATATGACGGTTCTCCTGCAAAGAAAACAGTTACAATATCATACAGGTCAAATCAAAGCTATGCCTAATTTGTAACCTGTGCATCAATGGGCTAAAAGTTACTTAAGCCGCAAAATGTCTTCAATTGAATATGAGCAGTCGGAAAGGGACAAGATGCTAAAGTAGCCTACATTACCACAGAGCTGCCAACTCTCACGCATTGGCCGTGAGACACACGCATTTGATTGGTTTCACACGCTCACACGCCACACCCCCGATTTCTCACGCTGAAGTGCCAACCCGGTCTGTCAAATGCCTGAAAGATGAGTTTATCTATATATCTATATCTACATGTTGAGCCGATCATGCTTTTGGTGAGGAGGTTTGTAATAACTTGCATGAGACAGCTCTGTTCAGTATGGGTCTTTACCATAGACTGTAAAAAAATATGGACGTAGTGTCCGTGACGTCACCCATAGAATTCTGATGAGCCGTTCTGAAGCGCAATGGTGGCCGTTGCCATCTTGGCAGCGCGTCATCGCGCGTCACTCCCGGATAACAGAAAATGGGCAAAAAGGCGGGACGTGGGCGGAGCTTAAGTGACGCGATGACTAACAGACAGCAGATAAATGGCTATCCACCAGTCACTCGAAGTGGCCACGCCCTTAATTATGCAGAACTTTAAGGCTTTATATAATGTAAACGAATGAGCTATAAAAAAATTCACCCCCCTCACAGTTGTCATGAAGGGCAAAATGAGCCGTATAGACCAAAAGCACAATTTGTACCAGGCTGTAAACATGTTTTATTCTGCTCTAAAGTTGACCATTTTAACATGGGGCTCAATGAGATTCTGCTCCCTTCTGGATCCTGTCCCTAGTGGCCAGTCGATGAATTGCAGTTTGAGGCACTTCCGTATTGGCTTCAAGAGAAACTGCGGGAGGTTGCCGCTTGGTCTTTACTCAAGGGAATCAGCAGAGTTCAGTACACTTGATGCATCACAGGTGGCTTCCGTATGCACCCTCCCCAGTTCTTCTTTGCTGCTTTTAAGTCAAGTCAAACAGCATTAGATTGCCCCCTATAGGTCACTCCACAACAGATCACTCTATAACAGGGTTCAAGATAAATGGGCAAATAAATACGGTGTTGCGCGACCTAAAGCTACATTCCTTTTTGGGTTCTGACGAGAACGAGCCTGTAATGAGCGAAGTGGAGCTGTGACGCTCAGAGGTGCGTTTCCCGAAAGTGTCGTTCGCTAACTTTGGTCACAAGTTCCGTCATTATAAGCATATAGTTAAACGAGTCGTGTTTCCCGAAACCATAGTTCCAACGAACGTTCGCAAACAGCATCGCAAAGTTGATTTGCATACATTTTGTTCTTGCACTGATGTTAAATTTGTAGCCATTTTGCACTTGGGCAGCCAATTTGAGAGATAGGCTATATTTGAGTATTGTGTGTAATGATTCTGACAGTTTTTTTCCATTGAAATGACTGGGGAAAAGTGTCCCAATATCCCTGAATGCCTACCCACCCAGCACCAGACGTCTTTTGGACGTTGTTTTTTGGGCTAAATCAAGTCGGCCCGTCATAGCCTTCATTTAGCCCAAAAAAAGACGTTGAAAACTGGGCTCTGTTTGGTCCGTCAGATTTGGTCAAAATTTAGCCCAAAAAAGACGTCTAAAACTGGGCTCAATTTGGTCCGTCAGATTTTGTCTAAATTTAGTCCAAAAAAAGACGTAGAAAACTGGGCTCTTTTTAGTCCGTCAGATTTGGTCCAAATTTAGCCCAAGATGCGCGTCTGTTTCGGACCACATAATATATAGGCTAGTCCTAATATAGCCATAAACATAATTAGTCCGTCTATTAAAGCAAGTGAAGAAATGGATTGTTGTAGAAATGGTATATATATTCTTTGAAATCATAATTACATTGCATTATGAAGCTTGAAACCCCAAATATTATAGCATTCTTCATGAACAATTATTCAGTTATTTGTAACAATCTCATTGTAAAAAAGAAGAAAAAGAAACATGGTTACAATGTAGCCAGCTACTTTTTGATAGTAACTTGTAGTGTAGCTATTTTCAAAAGGGTAGCTTGAATATAACGTAACTACTCAAAGTAGTTTTTACTACAACCCTGTTTTTTTTTTTTAGATCAGCCACAGCAAAAAAGAACCACACAACAGACAGAAGAGCAACAGACAGGACAGACAGTTATTTTCCTTTTTCTTCCCTGTAAATGTATGATGTAGGTTGATGTATAATCAATTTGTTCTATTTAGACAAAACCATGCCTCTACATAGTGCTTTAAAATTGTGTGTGTGTGTGTGTCTATAGGATATACTGTATACAAAGCGTCAGATGCATTTTGTCTTAATAGAAATAATTAATTATCAACCTTATCTATCAAAGGCAAAAAAGAAATCAACAACAAAAAACAATACTACCCCATTCAAATGCTGATGCAGAGAGAGTGTTTTCTGTGATGTGTGTGTATATAGCTATTATATATATATATATATATATATATAGCTATTATTATAATATTATTATTTATTTTATTTTTTGTTGCAATTTTTGCTTGTTCGCGGCAAAATTTTGGTTGGCCCCACCAAATCTCACGAAGTTTTTTTGAAAGTTGGCAGCTGTTACCAACCTGTATGAACACAGACCGCAGCGTCGAGCCAAGAGCTTATTTAGTTGCAATACTGTAGCGATCGCTTTATTCCGTCTAGTTTTTACTCATACATTCCCAGGCCAAACTATAATACATACGTGGCAAGTCAACATAACCACATACATATGAACAAACGTTCCGTGACAAAGATGTACATACGTGAGGAAGAAAGGAAGCGAGTGAACTTACATTCTCAGCACAACAAACAGCACTCGGCAAGCTTGTAGTGATCACACTCTAAACCAGTGACTGTAATAGACAGAGCGCAAATCAATGAGAGTCCATTACGGCCAGTACCTAAGGAAAAAAAGCTGAATGCTGCTCATGTGCAAAAGCAGAGAACTTACATTTTCGTTGAAACACGCAGACACAATTTGTAGCCGGTAAGGGCTTGTGAAGATAGGGAGCTGGACGAAACCACGGCACTGAGTAACCGCACAAACACCAGGTCAAGCTACAAAACAATGCAAAGTGAAGTAAATCCATCTTCACCTCGTGGGTTTTTGTGAGAGGAGAGTGATTTTGTGATAGCAGTGATTTTGTGATAGCAGTGAGATTTATAGTGCGCTTTGGTTAGTTATATTTAGGCTAGATTTAAATGAGATATATTGACTGATAGGTATAGACAGTGACATATAGTTAGGATAGATATAGTGACACATTCATATAGGCTAAGTTAGATAGTGACAGATAGATAGCACAGCATAAGTTAGATATATAGAATTATATAGATATAGATTCATAGGTGATATATAGATAGATATATTCATAGAATATATAAAAATGGAGGCTCCGCAAGAGATGCCGTACATCTGTGGTGTGGGAGCATTTCCATTTGGAAGCACCAAATAAATTGAGGTGTGTGTATTGTGATAGGCAGCTAGTCTTCTGCAACAATACATCATCCATGTATTTACATCATCCAAAAATATTTGTGCATGCCAGCAACAAGTGTCCCTTGTGAGAGGATTTTTTCAAAGGCTGGAGAAATATGTAAAAAAAGAAGTCAGCTGAGTCCTTCAACAGCAGAGCAATTCATATTTTTGAATAAAAATGTTTTGTGACAAATGTGACACATTGTGGCTTTATTTATTTTATTAATGTTCATTTTGTATAACAAACAAAATATATATAGTTCTTTACAATGACGAGGCTACAGGTTACAAAACCAAGATCATGTAGTTGTCAGACAGATGTTAAAAACAATTTTTTTTACATGGATCATTGTCAAGGTATTTCAGATCAACACATGGAAATGACCACTAGATGGCGCCGTAGAGACGGGTGTCAGATTGATTCGAAGCTTCGAAACAATATGACACATTTGCTTCAACTGCTTCAGTGCTTCACGAAGCCTCGGTCTACCCATCACTAGCTAAAATACATTTAAGCATGAACTCACATACACTCGTACAACCAACCAAGAGTCCAAGGAACCAAGAGAAACTTGTAGCGAAAACACTAATGAGAGAGACCGCCAGCTTGCTGGATTTAAAGGTGCAGCGCCAAACGGCCACCACCTGATTCAATCAAGGTGCAATTCCCGCTGCCTACGTCCTACCTGCTACATTTACAAAGAATGGTGTGAAAAGGGAAAAACATCCAGTATGCGGCAATCCTGTGGGCGAAAATGCCTTGTTGATGCTAGAGGTCAGAGGAGAATGGGCGACTGACTCAAGCTGATAGAAGAGCAACTTTGACTGAAATAACCACTTGTTACAACCGAGGTATGCAGCAAAGCATTTGTGAAGCCACGACACACACAACCTTGAGGCGGATGGGCTACAACAGCAGAAGACCCCACCGGGTACCACTCATCTCCACTACAAATAGGAAAAAGAGGCTACAATTTGCACAAGCTCACCAAAATTGGACAGTTGAAGACTGGAAAAATGTTGCCTGGTCTGATGAGTCTCGATTTCTGTTGAGACATTCAGATGGTAGAGTCAGAATTTGGCGTAAACAGAATGAGAACATGGATCCATCATGCCTTGTCACCACTGTGCAGGCTGGTGGTGGTGGTGTAATGGTGTGGGGGATGTTTTCTTGGCACACTTTAGGCCCCTTAGTGCCAATTGGGCATCGTTTAAATGCCACGGCCTACCTGAGCATTGTTTCTGACCATGTCCATTCCTTTATGACCAGCATGTACCCATCCTCTGATGGCTACTTCCAGCAGGATAATGCACCGTCACAAAGCTCGAATCATTTCAAATTGTTTTCTTGAACATGACAATGAGTTCACTGGACTAAAATGGCCCCCACAGTCACCAGATCTCAACCCAATAGAGCATCTTTGGGATGTGGTGGAACGGGAGCTTCGTGCCCTGGATGTGCATCCCACAAATCTCATTCAACTGCAAGATGCTATCCTATCAATATGGGCCAACATTTCTAAAGAATGCTTTCAGCACCTTGTTGAATCAATGCCACGTAGAATTAAGGCAGTTCTGAAGGCGAAAGGGGGTCAAACACAGTATTAGTATGGGGTTCCTAATAATCCTTTAGGTGAGTGTATATATATAGCTCTGGAAAAAAAATTAAGAGACCACTTAACAATGTTAAGTGTATATATATACTGTACATGTATATATATTTACAGTGAGGAAAATAAGTATTTGAACACCCTGCTATTTTGCAAGTTCTCCCACTTAGAAATCATGGAGGGGTCTGAAATTGTCATCGTATGTGCATGTCCACTGTGAGAGACATGTGTCCAGAAATCACAATGTATGATTTTTTTAACTATTTATTTGTATGATACAGCTGCAAATAAGTATTTGAACACCTGAGAAAATCAATGTTAATATTTGGTACAGTAGCCTTTGTTTGCAATTACAGAGGTCAAACGTTTCCTGTAGTTTTTCACCAGGTTTGCACTAGTGTTAGATTTTACGTGTATCGGCATCGGCCGATACAAGGCTGCTGTGTTCGCCGATATTTTTTCCCCAGCATTATTTACAGACAGGCGTCCACAGGCAGCTCTGAGCTGCTCTAGACGCAGCACAGTGTTGTCAAGTCCGTGGTTTTCCCGTGGAATTGTGCTACTTTAACACTGTTTCCGCGAGATGTTTTTCATGTCCGCGGGTTGATGCGACCCCAATTATGTGATATTTAGCCCCGGGAATGCGAATTTTTGCAGAAAAACACATATTTTATCCCCCACATGATTTTTTCCTGAATTACCGCTGGTGTTGCTCTACAAGAGATTAAGTTAAGTGCACCTAAGCATTAAATGACTATGTTTAAATAGTTTTAAAATTAAGTATAGTACAGTCAGTGTGCACTTTATTATGCTACTTGCTTCTTGCTATTGTGTGCAATAGTGTAATTATTTTATTTATGCTTAAATATTTATTTTCACCACTGAACTCTTTTTTTTCTTGTTCTACCTCACCTGTTTTTACTATTTGTTAAATATTGTTTTTTTAGTTCAATAAATGTTCCTTTTTTTTAAATTGAGACTTGTAAAATTGTTATCATGATCATTGTGTCATTTTTATGATGTAAATTGAGGGAGCAAAAGCAGTATCGGCTCCAAATATCGGCTCAAGAAAATCTGCAGCCCGTATCGGTCATCGGCTAAGGCTGATGAAAAAAAAACGGTATCTGCACTAAAAAATCCATATCGGTCGATCCCTAGTTTGCACACACTGCAGGAGGGATTTTGGCCCACTCCTCCACACAGATCTTCTCTAGATCAGTCAGGTTTCTGGCCTGTCGCTGAGAAACACAGAGTTTGAGCTCCCTCCAAAGATTCTCTATTGGGTTCAGGTCTGGAGACTGGCTAGGCCACGCCAGAACCTTGATATGCTTCTTACAGAGCCACTCCTTGGTTATCCTGGCTGTGCTTCGGGTCATTGTCATGTTGGAAGACCCAGCCTCGACCCATCTTCAATGCTCTAACTGAGGGAAGGAGGTTGTTCCCCAAAATCTCTCAATACATGGCCCCGGTCATCCTCTCCTTAATACAGTGCAGTCGCCCTGTCCCATGTGCAGAAAAACACCCCCAAAGCATGATGCCACCACCCCCATGCTTCACAGTAGGGATGGTGTTCTTGGGATGGTACTCATCATTCTTCTTCTTCCAAACACGTTTAGTGGAATTATGACCAAATAGTTCTATTTTGGTCTCATCTGACCACATGACTTTCTCCCATGACTCCTCTGGATCATCCAAATGGTCATTGGCAAACTTAAGACGGGCCTGGACATGTGCTGGTTTAAGCAGGGGAACCTTCCGTGCCATGCATGATTTCAAACCAAGATGTCTTAGTGTATTACCAACAGTAACCTTGGAAACGTGGTCTCAGCTCTTTTCAGGTCATTGACCAGCTCCTCCCGTGTAGCTCTGGGCTGATTTCTCACCTTTCTTAGGATCATTGAGACCCCACGAGGTGAGATCTTGCATGGAGCCCCAGTCCGAGGGAGATTGACAGTCATGTTTAGCTTCTTCCATTTTCTAATGATTGCTCCAACAGTGGACCTTTTTTCACCAAGCTGCTTGGCAATTTCCCCGTAGCCCTTTCCAGCCTTGTGGAGGTGTACAATTTTGTCTCGTGTCTTTGGACAGCTCTTTGGTCTTGGCCATGTTAGTAGTTGTATTCTTACTGATTGTATGGGGTGGACAGGTGTCTTTATGCAGCTAACGACCTCAAAAAGGTGCATCTAATTTAGGATAATAAATGGAGTGGAGGTGGACATTTTAAAGGCAGACTAACTGGTCTTTGAGGGTCAGAATTCTAGCTGATAGACAGGTGTTCAAATACTTATTTGCAGCTGTATCATACAAATAGTTAAAAAATCATACATTGTGATTTCTGGATATTTTTTTTTTGATTATGTCTCTCACAGTGGACATGCACATACGATGACAATTTCAGACCCTCCATGATTTCTAAGTGGGAGAACTTGCAAATTAGCAGGGTGTTCAAATACTTATTTTCCTCACTGTATATATATATATACACATTTAGTAAGAGGAGAATAAGCCTAAATGTCATTGTGCATTTTTTTAAATTATTTTTAAATATTCATAATTCTTAAGGATTGACAATTATTAAAACTTCTGAAAGAATCAGTTTATGTCCATACATTTGCCCAAACCGAGGAGTTTATGAGTGTGTGTGTGTGTGTCTCACCTTCTCTGCAGGCTTCAGCACACTCCTCTGCATTGGTCATCGGCTGCTCTGCGTTCTGTAGGATGGAGGGTAAATGCGCATACCAGCTCCGCTCCGCACCACATCACACACACACACACACACACACACACACACACACACACACACACACACACACACACACACACACACACACACACACACACACACACACACACACACACACACACACACACACACACACACACACACACACACACACACACACACACACACACACACACACCCCTATGGAAGCTTATGGGTAGCAATTTTCAATTCAATATGCAAAATGGCAACACATTTCAGTATTTAAATGTACATTTTCCATACATGTGTGCAACATTTGGAGCAAAATGATAATTCAAATTGAATAATATAATTTACATTTGCTATTTCCTACACTAGTTTTAACGTATAATTCAAACTTTTTTTTAACGCTTTATAAGTTGTAAAATTAAAAGGTATTACAGATATTATTAGATCTGTCAATGCAATTAGTTACTTTTTAGGGAGTAATGCAATATTGTAATGCATTAGTTTTAAAAGTAACTTTCCCTAACATCCCTAGCTCGTGGCATTAAGGCGATAGGGAAATTGAACTACCTACCGGGGGAGAAATGACTGTTTGATTGTATACTTTTCACATATCTTCTGCGGTCACTCACCTTGAGTCGTTTCTGAAGAACAGAAAGATCATGCTGCTCTTCAACCAAACTCTTTTTCTTTTCTTATTCCATTGCAAGCTATCCATTACGAAAAAGAAGTATATTTCAAGGTCATTTTCTGAAGGATACTTAAGTAAAGTTCAAGTATACTAATATCAATGTGTACCAGTAGTAAACTTGTAAGTGTACCATTTTAATACTGCTTGGGACTAAATTCCCACTTTAGTATATAAAAGTATACGCTTAAGTGTACTATACGTGTACCTGTGCACAACTACTTCACAACTACGCTTCTCATTTGTACTGCATCTGTACAACAAGTGAACTTATAAGTATACTAGTAGTTTAGCCACTATACTTGTAGTAAATTTTTTTAGGTTGTGAAAGTACACTTTGAAGTGTACTCTCAGTAAACTACTAGGTCAGTAGTTTTATAACTAGTTTTCTTTAAGTGAACATCATTCTTATATAGTTTACTAATATATATTATTTTCACACTTTTGAGTTACTATGTTCCTATATTTACGAGTTACGTGTTAAGCAGCTTCATGCACTTTTTTTATCAACAAAAATAAATTTAAAAAGCTGAATAAATATCATTTTAGTCAAAAACTTTGTTTGGATCGGATTCAGAATGATGACCAAAATGGGGTAGATCGAGTCCGTCAACACCCCCAAAGCTTCACAGTCGTTTCCTCTTCATGGGTTCAACATTGCATTCAGTATTAGGCAGTTTTGAATTATATGCTGTTTTATGGTCGTGTTGTTTTATTATACTGCTGCTGCTTCTTCCCCTGTGCTTTGATCCGGAGATTCTGTACTAGAGGATGTGTCATAGCGCCCCCTACCGCATAACAGTGAAAACATAGATAGGAAAATTCAGATCTGAAAGAACATTTCCTACACTGTAGGTGAAGAAGCCTACACAAAAATCCAGATACTCAGAATTAGGAACGTATCTTTTTTCTTTATAAATCACTATTTTCAAACAGTGTAAGTTGACAAGACAGTATGTAAAACTGTGAAAAAAGTAGGCCTATCAATCAAAAGAGTAAACACAACTACAAGCCATGAGTACTCAGAACAGGTAGCTAATTATTATACTTTTAAAGTATATCTCGATCAAAAGATTGACAAGTATGTATAGTCCAAATGAGCCTACTAGTCTGGCAGTATAACTCAAGTACTTAAGTGCAATTTTAAGTAGCCTATTTTTCTGAGAAGTACATACATAGACTGAAATACTTTCTTATTTTTTTAGTTTAAAAGAAGTATACTAATAGCACATTTGAATAAACTACTTTTTTCGCAGGCTATTGCTGCCACAATGAAAGCAATCTCTTCCTCTGACTCGTTGCGTTTAAAATCTGTCCGTTCTTGTCTTTAATTCTAAAGAATGGGGTTACGCATCTAATTACACACATTTAATCAACTGTTCCTGTATCTCATAAACCAGGAGCAATGTTATTATTATAGATATTTATGAGCACCTCCATCCTGAAACCAAAGAAGAGAGAGATATATCAATGTGCTGGAGATGAAAAGAGAGAAACAGGAGCAAAGGGCAAAATTAGTGCTCATTTTTTGTCAGAGCTAATTTATTTTACATTACTCAAAACACAGTTCTTATCCACAAGGGGTCACTGTGTGCCAATACAAGCTTATACAATCTCTCATTCAAAACCAGCTCGGTCTGTTGCCATTATACTACTGTACATTCAGTTTCAAATAAAACTTATATATATTAGTCACAATAATCTGTGATGGCTAATAATAAAAATAACCTCAACTGTGCGCCTATAGATCTTGACCAGTGCGTCTCATGTCATGTGTGGCTTCTCAAAATGTCTTCGGATTATTTAATGTAAAGTGTACTATAGTTGCACTATATAATTTAACAACTTCTAAAGATTAAAATATAGTGGAAGAGTTAAAACGAAACCCCAGTTACCATTGAGAAAACGTGTCTACATAAGCAACCAAAACTGACAAGATGCTTGTAAAATAATTTGATTCACAAAAATAATGCAATATTATGCAGCTGCATTAATTATGAAACATTGAGCTCCAGCAAACCCTTATGATACACACACACATATACATATATGTTATTTGAAATGCTTTGCTGTTCGTTTTATTCCACTTGTCTGTGTTCGCTTCAAAAGAAATTAAATGTAAAGAATTATTTTGAAACAGTTTCCATTGAAAGACTAAAACGAAACTTAATAGCCGAATCGTCAGATGTTGAACCAACCCGCCATGTTATTGTCAAATATCGCCGTCATACTTATTACGCAACTCGTTTGCTTCGTTACGTCTGAACCCTAAGGAGGGACGGACAATTGTCTGAGGGAAAGAGCTAACAATAACCTGTAACTCAATAACATTACTCCACCCTCGGGAGAATACTTTGTTCTGTGCAAATCTGATCCGCGTACCGGGCGATAACAGAAGCACGAGCTCGCGGCGCGTCTGCACACAAACCGGCGGAACCGGTTCAGACGGCCTCGCCTCGCCTCAATGCTACTGTACTCGAAAAACTACACAACCACACACACAATGGTGGAAATATATTTTAATACAAAAACAATTCTTCAACGACCAAACACAAAATCCACTTTGGTGGCTTAGTACGTTTTTAAAATACATCTCATCTTAGTTCATATTAGGAAATTAAGTAATTCTGCTGCACACCATTACCATTCAAACACATTTGTATTGGAAATGAAAGTGTTCCCTCTTAATATTGACATATCAACCTCATGACATCATTACTGATCCTTACTCTTCTCATTACTTCACAGTGATAGGAAATCAAGTTTTAAGTTGCTTTGAACAATATGATTGCAGATGCTTTCACTAGAGCCACTTTTTATAATGACTTATTTATATCATTTTTCTCTTTGGGACAGTGATTCCTGTCGACCTTAAGGCAACCCTGGACATATTTAACAGTTGGCAAGCCTTGCATTCAGAAAAATGAAATTTGCAACCAATTGCGCTTTCTATTTAATAAAGGAGCAGTTCTCGAATGTATATTGATGTTATTGATTTACCCTAATGCGGTTCCAACCCTGTATTTTCTTTGCTCTGCTAAAAACCAAAAGGATGTATTGAAGAATGTCCAATCTGCCTATTTCCATATAATTAAAAGTCGATGGTGATTTATACGGCCAGGCTCCACAAAAGAACACACCATACATTTATCATAATAGTCCTCATGACTTGATGTGTGCTATATTCCAAGTCTTCTGAAATTATAGGATTTCCCTTCTGACAGCTCTCAAATCCCAACATTGAAATGTCCTATGTGATTGGTCACAAAATGCACAAATATCAACAACATTGAACCGTCCCATGTATGGACACAATGTATGCAATAAATACATTTGATGAACGACGTCAGACCTGGGGTCCTATTTTAACGCAGGGGCACTTAGGGCGTGTCCGAATCCACTTTTGCTAGTTTAACAACGGGAAAAACTCTCCGCGCGCCCAAAAGTGTTGTCCCTAGTCTATTAACGAGTCATGGGTGTGTTTTGGGTGTAACGGGCAATAAACCAATCAGAGTCTCATCTCCCATTCCCTTTAAAAGCCAGTTGCGCTTTCAGCATGGCAGATTCGCAAAATCAGAGTAATATGCAAACCTCCAATAATTAAATGTTAAATAAAACAACTATTTTTATGCATAATCTACCTTTATGTTTAATTTACCAATGTCTTGCTGCTGACCTTTGATGATGAAAATTACTAGACGTTTTGTTTTTATTGTTCAAACTTTTTTCTCCTGCATCCTATTCTACCGTTATCCAGAATGGCAGCACAGCAGAGCTGCGCCCTCTACTGTTTGCAATTTGCGTGACTTTGCATTTTTACTTCAGCCTGGGGCTTATTATTTCAATTTTGGTATGAAGAGGTCTTTACCATTGCACAAAAAATAGCTTTTTGTTATAAAAAACAAACAAAAACAAGCCCAGCCCAGCTGAGAAAAAGTAACGCAAAAGTAACGAAACACATTACTTTTCTTAAAAAGTAACTAAGTAACTCAATTATTTACTTTTTAAGGGAGTAACGCAATATTGTAATGCATTACTTTTCAAAGTAACTTTCCCCAACACTGATGATAGGACCCCTGGTGTGAGGCATCTTAAGGCACCCTTTCTATAATTTCATGCAAGTAAGAATACAAATTTGTGAACTCTGAAAGAGAAGTATGGTCCTTTGTGTTTTGTTGTGGAGACTAATAGTATATAAAACAGAAAATATGAGGTTGGAATGACATTAGGGCGAATAAGTGGCAAAACGCTAATTTCTGAGTGACTTCTGAAGCAGAAGCGTCAATGAACGCTAACGTTCCTTTACGCGGTTGCATGCTCGTCCGCATGGCTTCCTAAGAATAGCGCAAGTCGATGCTAATTGAATGTGAAGAGCTCGAGGGAAGGGAGGAGCTGCGGTGTATTAGCAGGCCTTTACTTGTCCAGTGACCTGTGAGGCACGTTCACCTGATATTTCCTCCGTTGACGGCTGGAGAAGGCTAAAGTGCTGCTAATCGAGTTCCTGCAATCGGACGACACCTTCAAACTGTGCGAGTCCCGAATGCTAAATCGAGCACTGAGTTGTAACACATCAGACCAACAGCGGTTTGAGTGTCATACCAGAGAGGCTTCTTAAACCACACGCAACAATGAGCGCTAACGCATTCTGACGCTTTCCTCTGCCTGAAATTTGTTCCATAAATCCATCAGGAAGGGGTTGGTTCAGACTGAGACCTTCATTACAAGGGGTCCTCAAGAAACCAGAATATGCATCATCTTTCACACCAAAATCAAAGGAAACAAATGAACTATTTTGCACTTTAGAGCAGGCACATGACCTAAAAACATCCATGGTGGACTTTAAGGAGTATGGCACTGCTCTATTTAAATAATAGACAAATGTTTCGACTACCTGACGAAGACCGAATGGGTTAAAGCTCTGTCTAGTATTAAGATCATTGTGTCATGATCCATTTTTCTGCATTAAAACAACGGGTTCTGTCCTCATGATTTTGATCGGGGCAGTTCTTGTGAGATTCATCGAGGTAAAGTCATCGGTTTGATCAAACTGTGTGGGGGGTTTTCCACCCGTGTTCGTCTCACACACAGTTGTCAGCAATTTGCAGTCGCTCATGTGAGACGAATCGACAGATTTGTGATCTCAAGTGTTGTGTGGCGAGTCTAATTCCTGTACATTTTTACAGTGTCAGCCTGGACGTTGGTGCTAGATTAAACCTGAGATCCAATATGTGGCTTCAAAAAGAAAAGATCATTTAAAAAGAACAACAGGTGTGTGAGAAGCAGCAGGGCAGTGACATACAAGGCACTTTCAGGAGATGCTGTCTGTGTGTGTGTGTGTGTGTGTGTGTGTGTGTGGATTCATATGATCCTCTGTGTTTATTAATAAGGGCAGAAATGGGCATGTGTGCTGCATTGATGCGAGTCATCTGCACTTATGAAACACACAAAAAATACAGCTTCCTCTTCCAAACATCCAGAAGGCACACTTTGAAGAAAATTAAACTAGTACAGTTATTGCTTGGAGATTTGCGCTTCCTATTCGCTATAATTTAAAGTGCAGTGAGATAACCGTTCAAGAATTATAGGTCACCTGACAGTTTTATTCAGTATCCGTTTTGTTCGAGGGAAGGACTGGGAGAGACCGGGGACGCTGCTTTGTGAATGGAGAATGTCATTCAGGATCTGAACACGTGCACCGCCCGCACCACATATTGTCGGCAGATGGGACATTCGCTCATGCGCTTGCCGCACTTTGTGCACGTGACCATGTGCCCGCACTCCAGAAGAACACAGTCAATGGGCGAGTCCATACAGATCTTACACAGGTTCTCCTCCAAGGCCATCCCAGATCCAGAGTCTGCACGCAAAAAAGGAAACAAGAAGTCATGGAACGTGGACGAATACAAAGAATGTCAATAGCTCAGTGACGTGACTTTAGTCAGGACGGTACAATGCGATTCATACTAGAGATCAGTGCAGGCAGGGTCTAAAGCATTACAAGTAATGCGAGTTACGGAATCAGATTACTTTTTAAAAGTAACTAGTAAAGTAATATACTTTTAAATTTGCAACAATATATCTGGATTACTTATTCAAATAAGTAGCGCAAATTTACATGATGTTAATTGAATTACAACGCAAACTAACATGGCGGCACCATCGCGCATTATAGATCCGCTAGCATGATTATCATAAAGGGTTTTAAATGACAAAACACATTAATTAACACATATTTGAAAATCTAAAAATGGCGTAACCATCAACTAAAAAGTAAAAACGTTTTTTTTCTTACACCTGGATTACATGTGATTTACACATCTTTCATAAAAAGCCAACATGAAAACACTATTGGATTTCTATGAATTTAGCTTGTGCATTTTAAACTAGATTTTTTTCAATAAGATTTTTCCTTTTCTTAATCTAAACCAAAATAAAATTGTCATTTAAAATGTTACATGCGTATTCGTGAAATCCACCTGCAAGTTTACCAATTATGTGAACGGTTGACTTAATACATTAATAACTTCCCAATAAAATGGGCATTAAACTCTTGACAAATTCAATGGACACTTAAAATAAACTAAAACTATTCATAACTTTTAAAGACATAAGAAATAAACCCACCTGTGCCTTCTGTGGCGGTAGACACTGTAAAAATGAAATACAGCTCATGTTAATGGAATCAACAGAGATGATACATCCAACACTTACTTTAGAAAATGTCACGTTTGCCCAGGGAACTCAACTAAAATACCACTTATCATTACACACCTAGATTGTAAAATAGCAAAAACTACAAAGAAAAAAGAAGCTGAGCCCCTTATCCTGTTGTTTCTCCATCTAAATCACATCAAATTCTTTACCCAAGTTCTGCAGGTCCTTCTGGTTGTGGTAGAGGCGCGTGACTCTCTCCATCAGTTCCCATTTCTCACAGCAGCCCTTGTAGTCGACAAAGTTCCTGGCCAGAATCTCCTTCAACTGCCGGACACTCAAAGCCTCGATATCATCCACTGATCTGAGGTCTGAGAGGGACGCCCGCCGCCCAGGTGCCAAGACTTCTTCAGAGTCTGAAGACTGACAGAGCAAGAGACTGAGTGAGCGAGTGTATGCAAACACTGTTTTTCTCGGACCGTTTACGTCACTGAGAGGTAAATGATCTCTTGGCATACCAAGTGCATGCAAACATCATTCCACCGAGAGTCAAAACTAATTTTAGAGAGAGAGAGAACCTGCCAAATCAAGGGCGAATTGTACAAAACGAAAGCGTCAGAAAACATTTTACTTTCACTTTACTGATATTGAAACATGTTAAACGGTTTGCCACCTAAGGCTGCGTTCACACGACGTCTTGTTTGACAAGAAAAAGTTGACAAGAGCGCTCTTTATAAAAAAAAAAAAAAAAAAAAAAAAAAAAAAAAAAAAAAACTGGCAGCGTTTGGTTCAAAATAGCAGCCGAGGGCGTCTTTTGTTGCTATAACAACAGCCACATCAAGAGTGCTGTGTGGTGCAGAGATACAAATGTCTTGATGAGAAACCCAGCGTAATGTACAAATACTACTGTTATTAATGTGTGACGAAATGTAGTTAAGACTTTTTCAGGCGATAATGTTCTTGTGTAAAGCTCTAATCTGTGTTTTATTTATAAAGAGAGCGCCTATTTGAATATTTTATCTGGCGTTTTCGGAGTTGTGAGCTCCAGTTGATCAGCGGGCGGCTCAGCGCTCGTTAACCCCGGCGAGAGCAGCCTTTCCTCGGCCAGTCCTTCTGACTTTTGCCCCTGACTCTGATGTCTCTGTAGTGGTTAAACATGTTTATTATTGTATTTATGTCCTACTCTGTTTATTCAATGTACCCCTGACTGTTTTTATATTTGTATTTCTTTAAAATAATTTCAATTTATTAGGGTTAGGGTTATAAAAAAATAAAATAAAAAAAAGTGGTTAAACATGAGATAATTTGTCTTGTGTAGACGGGCGATCTTTGGTCTCATGGGCTATTAAACTATTTTAAACTTACTAGCTCTGACTTTGTATGTTTGACTGAATTGTTTGCTTTGATTTCTTGTATAGCTTCTTATACCTTTTACTTATAATTTTATAATGCCTATTATTGATCATACATAAACTTACATTTAACAAAAAGAGACTGGGTTGTGTTTTATGTCATTTAATTTTATTACAGTGATAATCATATATGCACACTTGTCTGAACCACATATTAATGTGTTTAATATTGTTTTAAATGCAAACTAAAAGAGGCAGGGTTGCGTTATGACATATTTCGTTTTATTGTAAAATGTACAGAGATAACTGGCACCTTCTCCACTTTCAGGTCTTGCTACTCGCTTGTCATTGGTCAGCTGTCAAAAAGGCGCTTGACGTAGGGCGTTTTTATCAGAAAAGTTTCACTTTAAGGGCGTTTTCACACCTGAAAGTCCGCACCAAGGTCCGAACCGAAGTTCATGTTTTGATACTTTTTATACATTCGGTTAGTTTTGGTTTGGTTTCACATTGCAATCATGTGAGCGCACTAAAGAACTTTACATGACACACTTGCGTCCACTCGTCATCATCTGTGTGGGCGGCATCTGGACATTGATTGGTTTGTAAACGGACGTGCGTCTGACGTCAGCGTCTTTGATAAGAATGAATGAACGGACGGACGCATATCACCGCCACTATTGAACAGTGCGCATTGCTTGACTATTTTTTATTCGTTACGTTTAAAAGTGGACATTTCAAGCTTTATATACACATATTTCTCATGTTTGTGAGGCAAGCCTGCTGAGTTTCGGTTTATTTGAGACGCGCTCCAGTTCATGTGTAAAGCATGTGATCGCTCCCGCGATTATTGTCTGCTATAGACTATTTGCTTCTTATTTATTAAATCCAGGCAATTATCTGATTAAACGTTGATTAAAATCAAGATACAATTTATACAAAACGAAATTCCCATTAAAGAAATGCTTTCTAAGCAAAATCATACAAAATTTAGTTCAAAATTATTTCTGACTTTCTGTCTTCTGACATATTGCGCATCTTTTCACTTTTCATAATCAATGTAGCCTAGATTGAATTTAAAAATAACGTTATAATATTTAAACATAAACAGGAAGTTCCTGTAAATGGTCTGAAAGTCTGAACCATACAGAAAATGCTTTCACACTAGAAACGAACCGAACCTTTGTTCAGTTTGATCCGGACCGAGACTACCTCTTTTCTCAGGACCAAATTTCGTCTGTTTGGTCCGGACCCTGGTCCGGGGGAGGTTTCACACCTGCAGTTTTGATTCGGACCAAACTGAAAAGTCCGAAAATCCGGACCAAACAAGGTAGGTGTGAAAACGCCCTAAGACGCGCTGAGCTGCAGAAAAAGACGTTGGCGTTTAAAAAAGCGCTCATGACTTTTTGAAAACACTGTTTACTCCATAGAATTATAATGCAAAACAGACGCTGGCAGCTTCAAAAAAGACGTCATGTGTGAACGCAGCCTAAAGCCCCAACAACACCACCATCTAGGAGATGTAGCCTATGGTCTATATTAGGTTAGCCAGAAAAAGCTTGGCCAACATAAACACGGACAGACAACACAAACAGAGAACACGTGCCATGCCAAGATAGATTACAAAAACACACATAAGGATTACTGCAAGTCAGTGTGAGGACAGTTTAACTCCACATCCTGTTATTATGCAAACAATATATGCTAATGTTAGGGTAGAGATAACCTGCTGAGTGGTTCATTAACAACTACGGTTTAAAGGTCTCGTGAAGATGACATCTAAACTTCTGCCTCTTTATTATTCTAAGGAGTGGTACTATGAGTCAATGTTGGCCTTATTTTGCTTAAAGTCCCTGTAATGGCAATTCTGAGATTTGTTTCTAAACACATTATAAATGTTAGAAATGTATTGCTGAAAACACATTACAAAGACTGTGAACTATGAAGTACTGAATTCAGAAGTTAGACCGTTAAACAGTTTTTCACCGTTGCTGTGTTCAGGATTTTCTGGGCGGGGCTAAAACGGTGGCTCAATGACGCACTGAAGCCACCGAGCCTGGCTCCTCCCCTAACACGATCATAACTAGAGCACATTCGCATCAGTTCGCCCGCTCGATCGCGAGTTACTGTCAGTACTGTTAGTTACTATAGTCAACAACTTACAAAACAGCTTACAAAACAAAAACAATGAAGAGGTGGATTAATTTTGTGAACAGCAACCTTGATGGAGAGCTGAGGATCATCACCGACACCTACGTCTGCAGTGACTTTTCACCGGATCATTTTACAAACTTTCACCGGAGACAACTGGGATTCACTGATAATCCGCTGCAGAACCGACTATCCCCCGCCCAGGCCTTCATCCTCCCGTCCCGCCGACATCTGGTGCGTCGTGATCATAGACAGTCGTGATCAGTGAGTGTTGTCTTGTGTGCTACTGCCGCTTTCCCGCGAGTGGGCGTGGTTTCGGCGCCGACAGCGGACACACCCCCAGCGTTTGAGAGCAGAGAATGCTGCTCATTTTTTCAGGTTTTTGATAAGCTATTTTATGTACTTCCCGGATTTTTTTATGATTCAAATTTGGCTGGGTGGTTAATAACACATTTATCTGTGGTGTGAGGAACTCAGAACACATGTTTAGTTTTGACTTTACAGGGACTTCAATATAGCACATGAAGGGCAGATGACCATCCATGTTTGACCAACAGAGAGACTATGGGCCAGATTTACTAACAGCCCTCTTTTGGCGTTAAAAAAAACACTGTCAGGATTTACTAAAGTGAAAAACTACCGCTAAAAGAGCGTGGAAAAGTTATTTTTTTAAGGTCTGAACTTATTGCATATGCATTTGTAGGAGTTTCCCTTTCAGACGCAAACTTTATGGGAGGAGAGTATTTAAATGAATCATGCAAGGTGATCTACAAAGGTTTGTGCTCGTCAAAATTACAAAATTACTGGTGTTTGCGCCATCATTTACCGCCCCAAAGACGCTAATTTGCGCTGCTTTTGGTCATTATGGAAATGATCCGGTGTTCTTTAATTTGCGCATCGTCAGTAGATCATGCGCAGAACTGCCCACTCCCATCAGCACTTTTATGGGATTGCGTTCTCACACTAATTTGCCCTGTTTAGTAAATCTGGTCCTATATGTAAAAAGAAATTACAACGGATGGTGAAAAGTCAAAAGAGCCAACCCCAAGTGGACCCTCCTTTAATGGAAGTTTATGGGATTTTATCACCCATCATCCACTATCCAAAAAATAATAATTGGCATGAAATGAAAATATCTGCTCGCCTGTATATAGTATGCAGAAATGTGATCGTGAATTAGAAACTTCTGTTGCTACTTCTGTTCCATTGGGACTTTAAAGGTGCAGTGTGTAATTTTTAGCGGCATCTAGTGTTGAGGTTGTGAATTGCAACCATCCACCGCTCACCCAGAGAACACATAGAGAAGCTAAGGTGGCCAACACAGGACAAAAATGTTGTCGAGTGAGCAGAGAGTAGCTAGCGCTCTGTAGAGAAGTTTGTCCGTTTAGGGCTACCGTAGAAACATGGCGGCGCAAAATGGCGACTTCACTGTAAGGGAACCCGCGGTGTATGGAGATAGAAATGGCTCATTGGCTCATTCTAAGGTAATAAAAACATAACGGTACATTAGGTCTTTATACATCACTGAAAACATAGTTATGTGTATTATATTGCATTTCTGTCAATAGATCCTCATAAATACTACACACTGCACCTTTAAGGGTGTTTTCAAGGTCAGAAATGAACAGGGGCCTGGCACAAAAAGTGCCACCAAATTTAAGATAAGGGGGCAAAAAAATGCCCCAGCACAGTTAAAGTAAATCAATTACGACTGTTGCGAAAAGTAAAACTCAATATGAATGACCCCTACCCGACAGGTCTTGCAAACTACTTGTCTCATCCATACATCATCTCTCTTTTATCCAAAAACTACAGATTTTTTTTATTTTATTGGCCAAGTCCTTATACTTCCCTGAAATCCCCATTTCTGTGATTTCTTCCATGTTGTAGCGGTAAACACGCTGTTCTGTTTTCGTGTTAGATTTAGGCGCGCTGCATGCAGTGAAGTGCAATAGAACAAATAGTACAATAATTCTGTCAACACCATAAACTGCAGTATGAACAGTGTGTGTTGCAGCAGTAATGACAGACTTATTTTAAGACATAGTAAACGCCTGGCTGTGGTCACTTTAGAACGCTTCAGCAGCGCAACGTTTTTTTCAGTTGACGCACTAGATGTGCTATAAACGAAATATCCGCAGACTGTTACTATTATCTGATTTCCCAGATAGTTTGTTTCTGAATATAAAAATGTCAATACAAAATTGAAGTATTTGCTCTGGCGCTTATTTTCATTTTGTTCCGTTGTTGTTGTTGTTGTCCCATCAGGATGTGATATTTGGCCCCCTCCGCTGTAATTGGACGGGTAAACATACCAAAACAAGGTTCGTATCAAGCCATCTTTGTGTACGGTTACACCCCTAGCAAGTCAGAGATTCAATTTTGTCTAAATGATGTGAATGAACCAAGTGAGAAAGCACCCAAAGTAACAAACTTCAGCATGGATGCCTAATAATATACAAATGAAACTTTTATCAAAATATATCAAAAGAAATCTTTTGATCATGCACGCACCTTTATATCACACACTTTAACATTTTGTCTGGCACACTAATACGATAATATTAAACCACACAATATAAAAAAAGTGAAGGCACATACTGCATTCAACTCATTGTATTGGCTACTGCGTCTTTAAGAAACCCCCCTATCACATTTGAAAGGAGCAACAGTGCTCGCATGCCAGCGTGAGGCTCTGCTGCCGTGTGCAGTTTCCTAATATCAGATTGAAAAGCCCAGGAAACGAATGGTTCTTTTGAGTTAAATCGATCTGGTTCACAAAACTGGTCTGAATGCTTTGTTCACGGAAACGGACTAATCTGGATCTTGAGTTTAACAGGTCACAACACGAGGGTGAGTAAATGACAGACTCCTCATTTATGCATGAACTACCCCTTTAAGATGAATTGGCGTGAAAAAGAGTAGACTTGAAAACAGACTTTTAAAGAAGCAGTGATTCATCCCAGCCTGTAGCCAAGCCTTTCCCACGCACAAGGCATCCACATGGAAGAAGACGTTCTTTAAACTGACTCTACGGAGGACGGCATAAATCATCAAGAGGCCAAATCTTTTCATTGCAAAAGAACGACAGAAAGACTCCCAGGTATTCTGAAGGGCGACGGGTCACCTATCACCTATCCTCTGCCCCATTTAACGGCCCAGAGGGAGAAAGAAGAAGTGGAGAGGTAAGGAGTTTCAGGAGGTACCTGCATCTCCTGCTCCACCTGCAGCTCATCGTCCATCTCGCTTTCAGCTGTCGCCTCAGCCAAGCTCTAAGGGTCAAAGGTCGCAGCCAACACGGTTTAACACAGCTGTGCTCTCCATTTAATCCGCTTTAAGTTACAATAAATATTTCACACACTCCCTAGTGTGCTTAAGAGACAGTCCATGTCAAAACTGAGTCACTTCATTGTGAAGCAAACCGAGAAGTGAAGCACATGCAAGGGAATGTGACATGGGGTTAATTTTAGCGAAGCACGTGACAGGTTTTTTTTCTTTTCCTTTCATTTTTAAAATAATTTCTATTAATGTGTAGAGACAAATATAAGCAACGCTTTTGCAGGTTGACTTCCTGAAGTACACTATCAGTCAAAAGTTTGAATGTAAGATTTGTTTTGTGCTCACCAAGGAATCAAAAATTCATAGATTCAGTAAAAACAGTGATATTGTAAAATAGCATTTAATTTTAAAATGATTTAATCCTGATGTCAAAACGGAATTTGAGAGTCTTCAGTGTCACATGATCCTTCAGAAATCATTCTAATATGATGATCTGCTGCTCAAGAAATATTCTTTTATCATTAATGTTGAAAACCGTTTTGCAGCTTAACGCCCGTTTCACACATACTCCGTTTGCAGTGCATATTTTTTCCCGTACCCATGTTAACGGATTACAGCTTTCGGCGATCATTTCCGCAGAGTCTATTTTTTGCTGTGCTGGACCCACTGAATTAAAGTGACAGCGCATTGTCTGCATTAAAATAAAAATGTATTGACGTGAAAATCAAGAAATGTCACCACAGATGCATATCATTTAAAGTCTACTCAGTTTCGAAGTTAACACATGGCTGTTTTCCTCGGGTAAAGCAAGGAAAACAACACCGTACCTGGCATTTAGGTAAAAAAGGTGACATAATGGATAGCACTCGTCCTTTCTTCGAGGTGGAAAAACTAATTTCTTTATGACCTGCAGGATTTCTGTCATTTCTGACCAGTCGGCTGTTTTTGTCTAGCCTGTTGTACGTTTTAATTTAAAATGTTTGTTATTTAAGGCTATAACCTATGTTTAAATGTTTTGCCACTTGCGTGAGCAAGTAATATAGCTAAATCTAAATTAGGCTACTAGGCTATATAAATATAAAGTAATGAATTGTATAAACGTTGTTTAAATGTAGTGCATTTTTAAATGTGACATCTATGAAAAAGTGTACGCTATAGAGAATTGCAATGATGACTAGCCATGTTCAGTAACAACTTTTGGATTTGAAATAATAAATTATGAATAAATGCTGTGTTTGTGGTATAGGCTTCAACCGCGGATCAGTTGTGCACTGCAAACGCAGCATATGTGAAAGCACAACCGTGCACGCTGCTCCTGCACCGCATACGGACTGCACACTGGCGTAATACTTTTGTGGAATCTGTGATACACTACCATTAAAAAAAAAATACAGAAAAATGTATACTTTTATTCAGCAAGGACACATAAAATGTACCAGTAGTGACAGTAAAGACATTTATGATGTTGCAAAAGATTTATATTTCAAATAAATGCTGTTCTTTTTAAACTTTCTATTCATCAAAGAATCAGTTTCCACAATAATATTAAGCAGCAAAAAAATGAATATTGATAATAATGAGAACCATTATTAATAATTGAGCAGCAAATCATCATCTTAGAATGATTTCTGAAGGATCATGTGACTGAAGACTGGAGTAATGATGCTGAAAACTCACAGGAATACATTACATTTAAAAACATTCAAATAGAAAACGGTTCTTTTAAATTGTAATATTTTAGAAAATTACAGTTTTTACTGTATTTTTGATCAAATAAATGCAGCCCTGTACATAAGAGTTACTTTAAAAAAACATAAAAAAAGAGAAGTAGTTATTCCAAACTTTTGAGCGGTAGTGCATGTCGGACAGTTTGGAACGGACTGATTTTGGCTGTACCTGTTCATCTTCTGTTGTTTGAGTCTGAGGTTCCAGTTCCGTTGTGCTGCTGGTCACTGTGTTGATTGGAGTGTAAGGCGCTTCCTGCTGGTCTAAGTGTGTGGCTACTGGGGCTGGAATGTGCGTGTCTGATGGAGGTGTCTGTTGGCCAAGAACCAGCTCGACCAGCTCCTCCTTCTCACGGCACATCTGTGTCGGGACCCCGTGCAGGTGGAGGTACTCCCTCAGATCCTTCACCTTGAGCTTCATCAGCTCCGCTCGCTCGAACAAGATGCCGCGGAAACGCTGGCACGTTTGGCACAGCCATGGCTGGAGGTCCTGGTGAGTGGAGCACCGGCTGCAGTAGTTTTTCTTGCAGTCCATGCACATGTGCTGCAAAGAATAATGGGAGAGGGCATTTAAAAGCCAGGTTAAGACTGGAACACAATCTCAAATCTTATTTAAGGAGTGTGTAACAGCATTAAGAACACAATCTCGCAGTTGGCAAAGGCATTAAAGGGTGTAAGATCTGGGTCAAAAGCTACACTCGAAGCACATCTACTGTTTGTGTCATGACATCTGATAAACACTGAGCTGCACTGGATAATGCCAAAGCAGTCTGGGAAGTTTCTTCAGGAAGTATAAACACATGACAAACATAACTTGGCTTAGTCACAATCTCATTTCGTCAGAGCCGTGGCTCAATGCACACGCTCAGACACGCCTGTTGGCTCAGGTCCCGTTCTCAATCCCCTCCGCTCACTCCTAATTTCCTGTCTACGATCCACAAAATAAACATAACCTAGTCTTATGGTGAACAATTAATCGGTGCAAACAAGTCGGTCTAGTCAAGATTTAAAAATTTGCTTCTGGTGTAATTTGCTTCCAGTTATTTTACAAATGTAAGACTTTAAGATCTTTTTGAAGTCCTTTACAAATAAAATTAATACCATATTAATCCCACATCCTAAACCAGTGTTTCCCACAGGATTTTGGTGAAACTGTGGTGGTTGGACCTTTGTCCCTCTGGGGGGGTACAGGGACATGCCCCCCTCCCTAAGAAAATGTTGTGCATTTTAAATGTTAAATTCATCAATCTGGTGCACTTTGAGAGTTCAAAATGAAGAGCTCCAACCCAATATTCAGTGTTCATTTTTATTAGCGTTATTAAAATGTTTTGTTAGTGTGCTATGGAAACAAAACAAAATGCTGACAAACAACAGTGCCGTTTTTGCCTTGGTTTAAACAACAACTGTATAAGAATGATGCATCTGTTTTATAACAAGCACTCTTGACTCTATTTGTGAATTGATATCCTGCAATTCTGATGTGGGATGTTGAAACATTTTCTTTGAGTCCTCAAAACAAGCGTGTGCCGGTGTTGCAAGTTATGTGGTGATGTTAGGGAAGGCAAATAAATTGTAGGTTCTAATATTCATTTCCTAATAATAATACTAGCCAGATAATAATAATAAAAAAATTAGGAGCACAATCAAAAATTTGGGAGCACTTTCTGATCAATAACAGACATTCCCATTGTAACTTTCCCACTACATTACATTTTTACAATAAGACACAATCAGACCAAATTACCAATCAAATTAAATCAGCATGAAAAGATCCGTCATTGCCCTGCAGAAGTGGCACAGAAGCTCGAACTGAAGCGCTATTTAGACTGTTTAATGCAGCTCATGGGTAAATAATGGTGTATGAATATTTTAAATATATATGTTTTTGAATTTAGAAATATGTAAAAAAAAAAAAAAAAAAAAAAAGTAACTTTGTTTGAGATATTTTTTTACTTTGATATTTTACATAAAAAGTCTATGCAACGTGGCGGCGAGTCTTAATGTGCGAGTCATTCAATCAAACGTTGAAAATGCAGATTCATGGAATCACCGTTGCTTTGCAGATGCGCAACAGTTCTGGTGTGGCTTTGTTTGAAACTATTTTCACAAAAGAGAGCAAAAATAGACAAATGTTTATTGGACTCTTGTACCAGATCAGAATCACATTTGCAATTATGCCTTTTGGTAACTTTTGTGCTGCATGCGTCTTGTGGAAGAAGATTGCAGCCGGATCTACTTGTCTCTGTTTATGTCTATGGCGAGTCACGCAGGTACTGTGCTCCTCTGTAGCGGTGCGACCCGAACCGGACTAAAACAGTCAGAATATAAACACTGATTATGTACCGTAGTTTTTATTTATCTTTATCTATTAAAGAGAATCGATTGGGTCACTCGCACTGGTGCGCCTAAATATTTTTTCACAGTCGCAAATGCGACCCTTATGGTCGCAGTGTAGAGCCCTGTGTAATACAACAATGGGAAAAGGCAACCTGATCTCACAGAATTCTGTGAAATGAACACGGGCCCTTAACTCAAAATCCGTGGCAGTTTCACGGAATCACCGAAAATTTTGCGATGGGTCCACGGAAGTGATTCCTATGCAAGTCAATGACCGTATACAGACGCGTTGGGCATGTTGGTTATCGTCATGAAACTACTATTTTTGCCATTATGACATGGAGTGTGATTCTCGATTTAATCAGCCAGAATAATTTTATGTATAATTATTTTCAGTTTTTTTTATTTACAGTATTTAGACACGTTTTGAACACGTAACCCAATCCTTTGCCTAAACCTACCCATTTGTGTATTATAAAAAACATGATTTAACATGCAGATACGACTGCAGGCACAATTTATTCATAAAGTACAAATATTCCAAGTGTTCCGAGGCCAAACGATTGATTTGTGTGAAGAAAATCCCCTAAAGCGATCAGCAGCGTCGAGTTCATCCTCCGAAGATCATAAACACATTTCAAATTTTACCGCCGGAAGACACATTACGTCAGCTTTGACAGCATTGGCTGTCGGACGTCTCGTGACCAATTGCGTCATTATGTCGGCTTTGATTGTAAAATGCCATTGGCTCTCGTGTGTCTCGTGACAGATTGCGTCACGCTAAAGAGTCGTGTGTATCATTTGAATGAGATATGAATGAGTGTGTTCACGGAGCGGTGGGATCATCTTTTTATCGATTAAAACATTAAGATCAACTCTGTTCTTTACATGAAGACATCGTGTGACTTCAGAAGGCTTGGAATGCAACATGAGTTAATACTTTTATACTGTTTTTGGTCAGTTTTTGCAATAAATACCTGTGACTGTACTTGTATTTGCCTGTTATGTGTTTTATATTGTTGAGAGTGGGTAGGTTTAGGGTAGGAGTGGAGTTAGTTGCTCCAAAATATAAAAGTAGCTTATAAATATTCATAAAATCATGTCTACTTTTTACTGTCATTGACTTGCATAAGAATCACTTTCGGCAATTTCGTGAAACTGCCACGGATTTTGAGTTAAGGGGCCCGCTCTATTCTATGTCTTACCCACTAGTAAGTCTATAAACAGCTTGCTTTCAAACATCAAAAACTTCCAATCCAATTTAAAACAAACCGAGTCAGAAAACCTGATCCCAATGTTATTCTCTCTAGACACTCTTACGTAAGGTGCGCGTGCAGGAATTACATGAGCGCGATAGAAGCACTACTGTAAAGAATTGGTACAATGGCCATGACATCGATATGCCCCATTGTACTGTCATTCGAACCACAGTTTACAAACTGCATTCCAGACAACTCTCCTCGTGAGGCGAGCAGGGTTAGTCACGCTGGAGGAGGACGCTTCACACAATGAAATATGTCCCATATCTCACAGCACGGTCTAGAATTTCTGCTAGTCTAATTGACCTGCATAAGGTTCTCAGTAGGTTAAAACATGCTGTGGTTTTTAATAACGTGTGGGAATCTCAAGAGGAACTACTAGAATGAGCAAGGCCTTATGGTCTTCAGCAATACAGCCAGTTGGACCTGGAATAACCGAACATCTAGCACAATAATCAGTAAGCATAGGTTTAAGACCTATTCATAGGGACGTCAATGCACTCATAGGTGTGTTGCAATTGGGTTGGACTTTAATTACAAATAAACTTTCATATTATAAAACCAATACAATTTATGCATGCTATCAGGATGATTCACTCAATTTACTTTACTCGCGGGCCTATCTCGAGCATGCAACAACAACGTCACTGCACAGCGCTGGTAGATCCAGTGGTTTTGAATTTGCTACAGTATCAATAACGTTGCTGCAAGAAATAGTGAGATGAATTCAAAATCAGCACAGAATCCGTTTGTTAAGTTTGACGTCACGCGGCAGAGCTTCCGGGTCCAAACGCTCTCATACCACAAGAAAAACAACAAATGGTGTTAATATACACACACAATGTGGTGTATACTACAAAAAAAATTATAATCATAACTGTTGTGTAGACTGTACGTATTTAAATATTTAACTTTTTAATATGTTTGATGTTTAAATATAAAATAAAAAGCGTTCATAAACGGCCGTCGATGAAGTGAAACGAGTTGAGGTTTGGACCCAGAAACGGCGCTCCTTATGTCACGACTTAACAAGCGGATACTCTGGGCACTATTTTAATGATCTGAGCGCATGGCGCAGGTGCACTTAGGGCGTGTACGACTCCACTTTTGCTAGTTTAACGACGGCAAAAACGATTGGCGCACCAGGCGCATGGTCTCAAAGGGTTGTACCTAGTCTCTTAATGAGACATGGGTGTGTAGGTGTATATTACAAACACGCCCTTTAAATAACACAAAAAATACTGCGCTATTGACGTTAGACCAGGTTTTTGTTGGTCAATGGCGCAGTCATTTTCAGTTCCTCAAAATAGAAACAACAATGTGTCTGAACACACCTGGTTTTCAGACCAGCACACCCATGGGTGAACAGATGGGCCCGAGTGCATTTGCTATTTAAACAACATGGTGCTGGATGTGAAAATGATAACTGCGTCAGGCTGAAACTAGCAAAAAACACTTACGCCGCGTCTGGCGTCACATTGTGCCGGGTGTATGATAGGGCCCTCTGTTATAAATAGGGGTGTAACGGTACACATAACGTTTAGTACGTACCCAGGTTTTTGAAATCACGGTTCGGTACAGCAAAAATAAATATAATTTTTTTTTTTTTAATTAAATAGTGGTTTACTGAACAAATTTAGTCTGCCCTTAAATGAATTAAATTACAACTAAACATTCTTAAAGATAAAAAAAAATATCTCTGCTAATGCTGTAAAGTGTAAACTATATAGGGAGCCCTTACGTGCACATTACTATAATATAACAGAGCCTAAATTCAGTTGCTATTTGTATATATATTGTAATGTATCCTCAACATACCTTGTTGATAGATGTTGATTCAAGTTTATTAAATTAAAGAGCGTCAAAACGGAATTTATCGTTTGAATTTCATGATAAAATAGACAGAATACTTAATATTAGGGGTGTAACGATATTCAAACTGAACCGAAAAACCGCGATACACCACCCACGGTACGAACCGCGATAACCTCATGAGGAACCGAGGGTGCCCCGCCCCTGCTGCCACGGCCCAGCTCTCACTTCACCATATGCCACTAAATAATTTGTTCTTCATTGACATTTGATTAAATAGTAATTAGTACACTTTTAACACTTAATAAGAGCTGTATTTTTACTAAATATTATTATAATAATATTATTTACTAAGCATACACTAACTTTTGTCTTCCAAGTGCATGTCACATGACTTCGGTGATCGCTCAAGTGGTGGAAGGACAAAGAGCCAGTTTCCCCATTGAGCCAGTTTGGCAAAATGCTAACTTGGAGTCCCAGCAACATCTTCATTTTCGTAGCTTGTTACAAAATAAAAATCTCTCTCACCTCAGAAAACCGCTTTCCTGACGGCCGTTACTGTGTTTGTAGTGCACACTCTTTAGTTGCGCGCGCCGTATATAAAGCACAAGAGAAACTACGATCATGCAACGTTACGATGTCAGTTTGTAAGTCATGAAATAAAAGTAAAGTACCAATAAATTCCGTAACTGGTTTGATGTGTGTGAGCTGGGAAGGCATGCAGGTGTGATGTTCATTCTGTTCATCAGGAGCAGTTTTCATGTTTCACTAACAGTTCATGAAGTATTGTGTATTTACCATTGGTAATTGTTGTTTCCATAACCACAAAATGCCACTTTATGTTATTTTGTTTATTTTTAAATTAGCACTTTTTTTGTTAATACTATAAAGTAAGGCACTAAAACTATCTAACAGCTGTAACTTATAGGCCTATTTATTAATCAGTATTAGTCATATTCATAAAATGTATGTTTGTTAAGTAGGCTAAAGTGGGACATTACTTGTGTGTGTCATCAACTTTTATGAAATAAATGTGCTTGTTTTTTTTTTTACATTATGGCAAATGGTAAAATGAGTAGATTATAGTCTACAGCGGAGACATTTATTTAGTTTGAGTTTACTCAGGTATGCTAACTGCTCTAATGGAAACGTGAAGCCAATGTATAAAGTTAAAAAAGATAAAGTTAATAAGTTCAATTATTGCTGTTGTTATTATTGAGTTCAATTATTGCTGTTGTTATTATTATTATTAAGTTAAAAGTGAATCTAGTGTTATTATTGCGGGTGCCCTGCCATGAACCCTGACCCCACAGCAAAGCAAACAGAACCGAACCGTGGCATTGGTGTATCGTTACACCCCTACTTAATATGTTCATGTGGGAACTCGGATTGAAGTATGTAAAACAAGCGGACTATTAACTGTTAAAGATTACGCACGTGCACCGTACTGGAAGCCCTGTACGATGAAATGACCACTATAACTAGTAGATGGCAGAAGAGGAGCACTTATTGACTTGTTAGTCATTTCTGCTCCCTAATATATGGACAAAAGTAGGAAGTCACAAAGTCTCATGGAAAATAAAAACTTTTTTACAAATTGTGACAGAATTACACAGAGCAAGTAGGGGTGAGCCATATCATACCGTCCACGATAATACCGGTATACATTTTTACATGATAAAAAAGTGTCATATCGCGATATCAATGATATAGCGACGCAATGACGTATGGCGCATTTACATTCCCTAGCATGCACAACAACACCTCCTGTATGAAAGTATACACGAAGAGCAGCATGTCAGCCTCCGATGACGATTTAGTACCTAAAAAGAGAGCTACTTTGCTGAGAAATATAATGTAGGGATCCAGTGACTTAGCCATTTTATTGCTAAAAGTCATGGAACAGCGTTAAAAACAAGTTTCTGTGCTCATGAACGTGCAGCGTGATCACGGCTCTCTGTATGCGAGTGGCGCGTGTGTGTGTGAGTGCGCGCTTCAATAGCCTCGTTTACATGCACACTTATGTCATTCCGATTGAACGATTCTGTGGACGGTTTACATGAGACGTTATCTAAACCAATCTGGTGTTGCTGTAAGAAACACCTTCTTCGGTCAGGCGCAGTTGAAGTAGAAAGTGCCTGGGACAAACGCTGTCAGATGAGATGGCGTAGCCAGGCTATGTCTGTGTCATTATTCCAACATTATCTTCATAACTTGTTACGAAATAAAAAGTTTACCCTTCAGAAAAATTTACTTTCCTCTCGACTTTATATTTTTATTCCGATTGAGGTGTTTATATGGAGCATTTTCATTCGGTTTGGACTTTTAAATCGATTACAGCGCTCCGTGTAAACGGAGCTCAGCGCATTAATATAGAGTGAGGATTCATCTGATTTGGAACTACCTGTGCATTAAACGATTTTATTGCACACCTTCCAGCCAATCAGAATCAAATATTCAGACAGACCATGGCATAAATTACATTAGTAGTATATTGTTATGGTTTTGTTTGCACTAATAAATGCTGCTGTCTACCAGCTGCAATAACCAATAAAACTTTGTTCCATATATTTTTTTCTATATCGTCATAAATATCATTATCGCGAATATTCTTGAAATATCGTGATATAATTGAGGCTATATCGCCCACCCCTAAGAGCAAGTAAAGAGCGCTTTTTTTATAACCACTGAAGCTGTCGGTCAGTTCAGTGTGATAAAGAGATCAATGGTACATTTAATAAGAGTAGAATATTTAAATTTTCCCTATAAAAATTTGGTTATTGCACACTACTCTTGTTAATAAAATTTGTTATCTGCGTTTCACTTCAAGCTTAGTTCTTTACTGTCAAATGTCCAATTAACAAGCATGAAATATTATTATTCACTGCACTTAACAATAGTAATTTTATGATTAAATTAACTAAAAGTACTTAGTGGCACCGGTGCCAGTGCTCTCAAATGTTAGTCTGGAGCCCTGGTGTAAAAGATGAAGCAAAGGATGACAATTTTTGGGTGAACTATCCTTTCAGACACTTTTTAACCAAATTATTTCCATGGCTTTAACAGTCATGTGTGATTGAATATAGACATTTAATTGTCATTCAAATTCAGACTGATTCTCTTAATGAATAATATACTGATTTGTCGACGTTTGTCCAATACATTAAAGAAAAAACAACAGCAATTTGTGCACAAATTACAAAACAATGCGAAAACATCAAGCAATACTTCAGAACAGAGCACAACTAGAAAAATACATTCTTGTTCATTAGAGAAACTGTCAGGTTTTAAAATTCCCTTTTATTTACAAATGTGTCCATGACTGTGGGAGACCTGTACAAGGACTCATCAACTACTATTTGATGGCATTGCTTCACCAAATAATTGTATGTTAAAGCTAAACAATACAAGAAGGAACTGTAAGTCGTCATGTCATATGATTACCTTCCTGGCGAGGCTGTCAAAGCGACCTCCACAGGCCTTGCACGTGTGTTCTGGAGCAGGGGGAGATGGGTAACTGCTGAAGCCAGAGTTTGTGAAGGCCTGATGATGTGTGCTACTTCTGGTGTCCTCCACAGTGGAATCATCCAGACAGAGCCAGCCGCAGCAGCTGGCCCACATGCTCCACACCTACTGCAAGAGGAAGATGCTTAAATTACAAGTAATCACACCATAAATCGAATCTGCTCAGTCTTCAAATACATTCAAACCACCTTAATCCTAGAAGACAAAGGATGTACTTTTTCAAAAAGTAGATTGGTCTTCTCAAATCAATACCCTTGGAAGTGAATTAGCAGCATGGAAAAGTTCTTCCAGTGTCGGCTCTCAGCTGGAGTCATTTGGCTGAAGAAATAGGACTTCCATCATTTATTCAAAGGCTGTGTGCAGTCTACACCACAGGAGCTGTGCAATACTCCTACTAGGATGACACTGTATCCCTCTCACTCACACACACACACACACACACACACACCTCACTCAGCTGTCTGATCCATTATCACTACCATGGTTATGCCTCTCATGGTTTGGTGTTGAATCAACTGATAAGATCAAAAAAGGACTTGGGTAACTCCCTCCAAACACCACTGTCCGGAGGCATCTTACCATAACCTTCAATAATGTTATTCCAGTACGAAGATTTGCTGGCATAAGTCTTGACTAAGAGTCACATGCAAAAAAAAAAAAAAAAAACCCGTATGACCAGATTTAACACAACAATGTAGTTAGTCAACATTAAAACAAAACTGACACCGCTTCTTTTCTTAAAGGGTACCGAACCCCCAAAAAAACTTTTTTTAGTTAATGATCTGTAATACTGGGGCTTTATTAATGCTGTTCATTGATTCGAGTAAATGTTTTGACATTTGAGTATAAAGTGTTTTAATTCTATAAAATATGGTGTAAAACCGCCAAAGTGCTGCCCTCTTAAGGTTGAACGGTGGCTACTGCAGTTGAATTTTCCTATTGGACGTTGTGGTACATCGTGACGTAGGATGGTACCTCCAACGGCTCACTATCCGCGCCCCTGGCACGAGCTCACCACGCCCTCAGAAATGATTCCCCCAATCACACGATGAGAACGGCTTACTCCAGTATGAACTGTCATGTTACATGAAGTAGAATCATTATGAATGAAACTCACTTGACACTTGCTTTAACATTATAAATGAAGAAAATGCGGTTAAATAATGCAGTTGTCAGTACACGTCAGGCTTTTCTTGCGATATTATTGCCGCCCGTCATGTGTACAGATAATTTTCATACATGAGACGCGCTTTCAAACCCTGACACGCAAGTGGTTGCCATGGTAACGGACAACAATACCGTAACGTGCTGGCATATATAGTCTAACTTTTATTTGAGGAAATTTGTTTATAAAAGGCTATTAGGTTTGAACTTATTGGTCCTGCGCTGCTTAGATTCAGTTCATTTGAATGAAAATACATTGTATGTGTCAGATGTATTTTTAGTGGCATTCAGTGAAAGGATTTGACTGTTCTTTGCTAGCATCGTCGGCATCGGGAGTTAACACAGTTTGAGCCAGCAGCTCGCATTGATAAGGCTCTGGGTCTGTGTCTACAGACCTTTCACCCTCCTCCACTTCAGGTGAAGGTGGGGGAGAATGACCGCTCTGTTGCAAAGCTACTGGCGTCACTCCAGTCATTCTCCATCTTTGCAACTCTTCTCATCTTTGAGTCAGACAGCTGTCAATCAACTGCGGGTCTCAGGTGCACGCTCTCCGCTCAGTCCCGCCCTTGGTTCATTCCCTATGTCTCCGCCCACTTTTCAGCATTTTTCAAATATTGCCAGTGGGTGGAGTTAAGTGCTGAGCTGGGGTTTAGTTACCCCTTAAGGATTAAATAATTCATCTTCAAAAAATAAATGTTTGGCTTTGCAATCTTTCATCAAAACTATACATTTCTCTATCATGTAAATTACTTGATATTTTGCTCTAGAGGGCGACCGATTGATGGGTTTTATCCGATTAATCGGCACCGATAGCTGATTGGTGGAACAATCGGTTATCTGCAAAAATCCATATGATAGTTTCTCCGGGTTGCATCCGTTGCTGGAGCAGCTGATAAGGGCCCGCTGGCATTATACAGAATGAGAGCGGCATCTAGAGATGGAATAACCGACTCCTCGTGGAGTTTGTTTTGACACGTGAGGCTGTGCGCTGCACGGAGAGAGCTGACACATCAGATGCACATTTAAAAAACACAGCGGAAAGGTATGTATACAGTACATGTTGACATATCACTTTAAAGTCATTCATTTGTTGACTGGATGTTGCACTCAAGTGGTTATAACAATGTGACAAACACACACGCTAGCCCAACCCAAATGTTTAATGCCACAATTGTTACCATCTATTTGCATTCGTTTATATCCAGCTGGTCACTTTTATGCATTCATTAGCTGGCGAAGTTGCATATTTAAAGCTAGTGATGTGAGAAAGCAAACGGTATCATCATGCAGCCGATTTCAGTTCTTTTTTCAATGTTACTGAAATACATATTTTGTTGTTATTTTGATTTCGATAATCATCAAGTGTTCTAAAATACAAGCAAATAAAATGAGAGACTATACATGTAATATATACATTTATGTAATGTCTGTGCTTTGGCCTTTGTGTAGATATTTAAAGATGGCCATCTTTACGCATGACTGGATTTATATGAAATGGTAACACTTTACAGTAAGAGTCTATTTGTAACATTAACTTAATGAATAAATGCTGTGGAAGTATTGTTCATTGTTAATTTCAACATTTACTAATACATTTTTAAATTGAGTTTTAATTTGTATTTGATCTGTTAACCTTAGTTAATGCACTATGAACTAACATGAATGATAAAGGTACAATTGTGTTGCTCAAATATTAATATATGCTGTAAAAAATGTATAGTTTTCACGTGACGTCACACGCTTATAGGAGCCCACCTGGAGGGCAAAACAAGGCTATCCTCTGTTACCCGCCAGTCATTTATACCAGGTTTGTAGTCAGTGTTAATATAGTAGTTCAGCACTGTTTTACTTGAAGTATTATGTTTTTTGTTTTTTTATCCAGTATCGATTTTAAGTACGGCCCAACCTAGTCATCGGTAAAAGCCACTATCAGTCGACCTCTATTTAAACTGCTATTCTCTATACACACCTCCGATGGATGTATAAAGGTTTAGGCCTGTCACGATAACAAATTTTGCTGGACGATAAATTGGCCAAGAAATTACTGCGATAAACGATAATATTGTCGTTCTGAGACCATTTTCATCTAAAATAATGATAATGGCATAATAATGCAGGTACACCTTTTCAAAGATCAATAAACTTTTATTTCTAAAGACTATTTAACACAGAAAATGGAAAACATTTTAAATATCCACAATAAATGAACAAAACAACCAAAAACAATAAAAGCAACCGACTCTGTCTGTTAACAAAAAAGCACTTGAATAAATACCAAAAACAATAAATAAAATGGATGAAAACTGCAACGGATGATTGTGCTTTAGGTGCATATTAGGGGTGGCACGGTTCACAAAACCCACGGTTCATATCACGGTTTTAGGCTCACGGTTTTCGGTTCTGTACGGTTCTTATTGTTGTTTTTTCTTTTAATCATTAACACTGCAGAAATGTACTTCAGTATATGATATTTAGCTTAATTATCCACAATTCAGGATACAGTATAAAAAAAATGGTTATATCATGTAATCATGCACAAACTGAATTTGACTTGACTTTAAGCGCATTATTGGGACCATCTCTGAGGAAAGCTATAGGTGAGATTTTGATACAGCAAGAGAGAAGAAATTGATGACATGCTTTTCATTTATTAAGGCAAAAAAAGGAGAATATGTATTGCTATCTCTGCAGGAACTTATGTGCCTTTTTAGCACACAAAGATTGAATTTGAATCACACAAAGTTTAAGCTGAAGAATTAACTTGCATTTATCAAAGAGGCGTGCACAGTCAGCGAGAGAGACGAGGAAAACAAACAAGCATGCAAGTGGAAATTATCATGGCCGGGAAAATTATAGCTTAATTTTTTTATAGTGCGATTTATTGATTATCGCGACAGGCCTATAAAGGTCACATTTTTACCAAATTAAAAGGTTCAAAATTGGGTCTCAAAAACAAGATCACGACTTTGTATTCCATTCAAATGTCTTAAAGGAATAGTTCACCCTAAACTGTTCCACATCCCAGTCAAAGTCTCTGTGTTTTCGTGATTAAACACAGAATGTTCTCTGTTCACAAGCCAATCACTATGAATATAATCCAACCGTTCTTTGTCCTTGTTGAATGTAAAATGGGTTGTGCATGCCGTTTCATCTTTACGTGGGTGGACAGTTGTAAAGACGACAACTTGTTTACAAAGACGACATCTTTGGTCTACAAAGACCACTGACCTAAATACAGAGAACTTCACAGCAAAACTCACAAAAGTCAAGAATCATGAAGGTGACAATAAAAGAAAGCCAACCGAGATGTCAAATAACAAGGAAGTCGAGTCACCCAGCAGGACGGGCCGTAGTCCCCTATGGTGCTCTATTCACGGCCTACAGTGGTAACCTGTGCGATTACACACAGACACTGTCATGGTGACCAACCAAGATTCTCCTGCTGGCACTGAAGGAAATGGCAATTGAGGTTGATTTCTGCCTCAAAAAGCAACGGAGACCAAAGAAAGATCCTGTTACTCAAATCCTGAAAAAGCGATTCTGATCAGCCTGAGGATGGTGACAGAATCTCCACACTAGTCAAGAGGGGCAAAAACAACACTTTGCTTAAGCTCATATATGCTCAAGAGACTTGTGACCTTGTGACCTTCATGACCTTGACACAAAATCATGAGGGTCTACAAGGTTCCAAGTTATGAGGCTTTTATGATTTAATTGTTACAACAGCAAATTGGCTTCATGCATGATGGTTAGACTTACTGACTTTGGTTTGGCGGACAAAGAATGTTGTAAATAATAATGATTATTTTAAAAAAAATAAACAATTAGATGGATTATGAGCTTGGGATGCTTATTAAGGATGCACCGAAATGAAAATTGTCTTTAATGCTGTAAACTATTCAGTGAGCTCTCAGTTGGTGCTCTAGAGCGCTTAGGCTAATTTTCTCCCAAGGAGCACATGTGATCCTAATTAGAAAAATTTAGGAGGGCATAAAGAACTTTAGGGTTTTTTTTTTTTAATAAACGGATACAAGGAGACATTTACAAGCAAACTTTTTATAACCTTAAACTTGATAAAACTTTTTAAAGACCTGCAGGGACCTACGTATTATTCGCACACATAATCCCTAATACATTTTACAGTTCGCACACATATTTTTAGTAGCAAATGCAAGTGAAATGCTCGCACTGTCGAGCTTTGCATTAACTATAATATTAAGGGTTAAAATAAATAACAGCATTCAAAATCAATTGCTATTCATCAAATCAGTCCTATACAAACTTTTAAATTGCACATAAGGCAAATTTAATATCAATCTTTTAATTAAATTATATAAATATGTCTCTACTCCAGTTTGTTGTAGAAATATAAATGGTGCCTGTCACAACTTGTTTTCATGAGGATTATTCAAATGTGTTTTCCAGTGAGCTACCAAAATGCATCACCGGCCTATCTTAAATAGTGAAATAACATTCCTTTCTTGATGTGCGTTATTCACATTCTTGACTTGTTATTTTTTTTATTTACAATCGCGGAAATTTTGAATATGCTGAATTGTCTGCAGTGAAGTTCTGCTAATGCACGTACTTGGCTTCCGTGCATGTGTTAGTGATGCGCGGTTTGCAGTTATATCCACCGATCGGGCGGGCCAAGTAATAAAAAATAACATTGTAATTAATTGCGGGTGGATGAGAGATAAATCATTGTGTTTGTTTGACATTTTGCGAGCCCTGTGGGCCAATCATTCCGGTTGCCTTTTTTCCACATTCCTCACATGTACTGACGGGGGAGCCGGAGCTCATTATAATATTCAAAACTGTCATCCAATCATAGCAGTGGGCATTTACTTCCAAGTCTTCAGTGCGGCACGCCCATAAAAACAGAGCGTTTCAAGAGCTAGGCTCAAAACCAGGGTAGAAAATAGCCTATTACTTACTCATTGTGAGGTTTTGGAATGTAAAAACCACATAAACGTCATAAGTTGACCTCAGACAACAGTATGTAAAAAAAAAAATGATCCCTTTAAGATTTTACCAGGTAAAAGATGATTGATTAAAATAGATAATAGTCAATATAATATTGCCAACCCAGCCCTGATATACTATATTCAAGCATTTTTTTGAGTTTGTCAATGAACCTAACCACAATAACATCAGTGTTTCCCACACATAGACTAATTCGTGACGGTGCGCCACAGAATCAACACCGGCCGCCACACATTGCGTGTCGTTATTCGTTAACCTTTTAACTATATTTAAAATACGCAGCGTGTTTTTTCATTCCCTTTCCCCGCTCTCCCTCCATCTCTCACTCATGCGTCTCTCTCGCTCTCTCTCTCAAACCTGCTTTTGATATTAAAGTCTAAGCTTTTAAAATTTAATATGAAATGCGAACAATAAATAGCGTTTTGGCGCTAATGTGTAAGAGTTAAAGCCAGAGGCGTTGAAAAACAGAGTTGCGACCTGCTCTCATATCCCGACGCGCGCGCGCGCGGTCACATGGTTCATGGAGCGCTCAATAGTTATAAACAAACCCGCGCTGTCAATACATTTGAATGGCTTAAGCCGCGGATACACAACAGTTTCACTGTACAGGTGTTTGCAGCAGGTTTTGGTATAGTACAGCATAGTGTGCATTGATTATTACGTCAACCACATTTACAGGATCATTTTATTATGGAGAGTGATGATAGACCCAACATTGTTACATTAATGTCAATGTTTTTCTTGTATTTAGCCCTCATTGCTTACTAATTGTTCACATCATACTCATTGGTGGTCAAATGTGACCATAGACCTTAACTATTTTTCAATTAAATAGCCTATATGTTCTATATTTTAGTTTAATAATATTTATTGAATATTTTAAGGATTTCTTTTGGTAATAAATAGGCCTACTATTTGTGCAATAATTGTGGTTTATTAATGACCACTTAAAATATTTTGTATTATTTATATTACAATTAGTGTAGTAATTAAGGTTAAAATAGAGAATTCCAATGCAAAGAGGCCTGTATGGCTCTTTAATAAATATACAGTACTAATAAATAATATGTAGGCTATCTAGTTGCTCAAAGTATTGCAGATCATATCTTCTTACTTATTTTTAGGTTTTGCATTTGAATAAATATTTATACATGATCAAACACTAGATTTCTTTAAATGTGAAATTTTAAAAAGTTAATAACTTACATCTTAATATTTTGAATAATACTTATATAAGCACACAAAAGTGAATATTATTTGAATGTGAGCAAATATAATTTAAGAAAAGTTTAAAATAGTTAAACTTATTTTTCCTTATATGTAAAGTAGGCTATATAAATATGAATTGATACTGAATCAAGATTGAAATCGATATTTGTGGCAATCACTGAACCCATCCCCTCCACCCGCCCACTCGCCCACTCGCCCGCCACCACAAATTGGTTTCTAATCTGTGGGAAACACTGAACATCATACACAAGCAATACAAACTTAATTCTAAAACACAGGCTAGGAGTTTAAGCGCCTTGCAGATTCCGTCCACTTTTAAACAGGAAACCAAAACTTACATCCATGTTGAAGAAGAAAAAAATCCCAAAACCAAACAAACTATTTCGCATTACTTGGTGTCAGCAAACATGGCAGCATGTGCAAAGTTCAAAACAACAAATGCTCTCACAGTCCCCACTGACCAGCTGACTGGACATTGTTACTGTTGGGCTGTCATAAAATACCCCAGCCCCCCTTTAACCCCTCAGCCCATAGAGTCAGTACAGCCAAACGCTCCCTAGTAACAGACCAACAATAGCTGCACTGTGGCTAGACAACACACACACACACACACACACACTGAGACAAATCGCTCAACAGCAGGAGGACACTTGCAATGCCTGGGGTTACTGGTGACGGGTCATATGGTTAAAGGCAGAGTGGAATTATAAATGACATATTAGGTTTGACCGCCACCAAGAAAGGATTTGAAGTATGGAAAGGATAGGAATATTTTGAAATTATTGGTTATTATAGGTCTATACAAACCGGTGTAGATGTTACACACTTCCAGAGCTGGAGTGTCCAGTGGGAATTGTGTTAATGCATCCTTTGTGTTCGCCTTTAAATAGACACTTAAATATAAAGTGCTAGAACGTTGAATCTGGGTTTAGCTCTTTATTTGAACAAGGGTTTAATAGTCGGCATCCGAGACCCACCCCATAAGTAACCAACCTGCAAATAACCAGGGATTTGCTAGCACTGTTGCAGAAAGTAAAGCAAACAAGCTTTGCATATTCTGAGAGAAATACCAGTGCAGAGATGCACCAGTCGACTGGCCGTAAATTGGATCCGGTCAGCTTTTCGTTTTATTTTATCTCTATTCCGGACTTGAGTATAAACTGCATTGCAGTAATTTCCCAAAATTTCATTTGTGTGGAAATATTCCAAAGTCTGTAAACAGGACGTTAACACAGGCGGGACATGCTGAAGATGCAAAGATGACAGCAGACACACCAGCAGATACTGAACAAGTCACAACAAGCTTGCGATGCTTGAGATATTGGGAGAAAAATATAAATGGTAACACTTTACAACAAGGTTTTATTGGGTAAATTTGGCCAGGATGCCGGGGTTACATAGCCTGGCTCCGCCCTCCTACGTACTTCCGCTCAATTTTCATTTTCCTTCAGTACTACGTCTGGGACTGCGGTGTATGCTTAGGTTTTCCCCCGAACAATTTTTTACCGGTCCAATCAGCAAACAGAGGGAGTGGCTGAGAGCGATGACGTTGATGTCGTGCGCTAGTTTGAGTTGTAATTCAGTAATGGCGGCGGTGAAAGATGCGAGTGTGTGGCAGCGCTGACGAATGTCCAGAAGTTAAAACCGGAGTGTGGCGAGGTGGACGAGCGAGTGACACCGGTGTACGTGATTGAGACACACCGGTCTCGAGTCCTCTCATGAGGGAGCACGGAGGCATATAAGGGCGAGCGACACCGGTGAAGGACGAGAGAGGACCAGGCCTGGATTTTAAGTTGTGTTTTGTTATGTTTGTGCGCGGCAGTCATCCGTGAGGGGCTGCCGCTTTTACTTTCATTTTGTGTTTATTATTTGATTAAAAGTTGTTAAACGTTCGCCGGTTCCCGCCTCCTTCTTCTCTGAACAAACGAACTCCCATTACACGGAGCAAGAACAACCACTGCTGTACTGCTGATGTTGTGGTCCGGGAAATGTATTAAGTTCGCTCCGTTAGTGGTGAAGGAGTTGCTGAAGCAGTCCGTCTCCCACCACCCGCGAGAAAAACCCCAGGCTGAATTATCGACAGCTTTTGACAAACACCAAGGTCGTGTGGTAATGTAATTGCTGTCCGAATCCACATCTCTTGAGTTTTCAAGAATATATCACTTCAAAACTCACTGTTTATATCCTTTATAGACCCCTGCAGAGCACTGTGCGGTTGCGAGAGCTGTAATTTGCATTTCTAGACTTGTATTTCTTTAAATAAGTGTTTACAAGAGCAAAATATTTCATCACCGCTCAAAAAATAAAAGAAGAAAAGCACGTAAACATTTGAATTGGGCTGTTATTCACGGCACGGCAGCATTTATTCTTATCATACCAAGCATATGACATTTTATTGACAGCATACAATCATGTTATGATTGCACGAGATATGCACCACGAGAGCAGCGCGTTCCGAACACAACTCTCCTCTCCACCGTGAATAAATAACAATCCGAATGCACAAGGTTTTATCACTGACACTGAGGTGGTGTGCTCCGTTAATGTGAGAATCAAAGGCGAACGGCGCGTGACATACGTCACGACCAAACGTTAGTGATTGGTTAGGCAGATCCAGAATACTCTTGGCAGATCCAATAGTTTTAAACTTCAACAGAGAACCCGCCTTCAAGGAAGTAAACGCTTGTCAATGGAGAGTGGCCAGACTCTATGTACAAATGAAATGTACGAGAGTCTGGTAAAACCAGGCTAGGGGTTACACCCCTACTCTTTAATCAAAGGACATCCTGGGATTTTTAATGAGCACAGAGAGTCAGGACCTCGGTTTACCGTCTCATCCAAAGGACAGTGCTTGTTACAGTATAGCGTCCCCATCACTATACTGGGGTGTTATGCTGCGTTCACACCAAACGCGAATAGAGCGTCTGGCGCGAGTGATTTCAATGTCAAGTCAATGGAAAGGCGCATTGACGCGCGTCTGGAGGTCCCGCGGCGCGAAGGACGCGAATCCGCCTCATTCGCACGTCCAGTTCGCGCGAATTACACGAATTGAGCGTCTTGCGCTATACGCGCGTTACACGCGAATGGTGCTTTTGTCCATTCACGCGTTTGAAGCGAATTCGCGTCTGGCGCCTGAGTTGAAAATTTTTTCACTTTGGCGTCAATTCGCGCCGTGTTAACCAATCAGGAGCCTGCTCGCTGCGGTCACGTGGTAAAGTGACGTGATGAGAAACCCTGCATAATTTAAAAATAAAATTTTTGTGTCAGAAAATGTAGTTTTAAGACTTTTTCAGGTGATAATGTAGTTGTTTAAAGCTCAAATCTGTGGTTCATTTATAAAGAGAGCGCCTATTTAAAAAAAATAATCTTGTGTTTTTAGAGTTGTGAGATCCAGGCGCTCAGCGCTCATTAACCCCGGCGAGAGCAGCCTTTCCTCGGCCAGTCCTTCTGACGTCTGCCGCTGGCTCTGATGTCTCTGTAGTGGTTCGTCTTGTGTAGATCTAACGGCCGATCTTTGCTTTCATGAATCTATAATTTGTTGTCTGCCAAATCGTTTTGACTGAGGGCAAAGAGAAGTTTCATAACTTTAAATTTTAAGGATATTTAAATACATGCAGTGAAGATAATGTAGGCGTTGCCTGGACCACATTTGTGTGGCTATTAATGCTTAATATATATTTTTTATGAAAATGAAAAGAGGCAGAGTGGTGTTTTATGACATATTTCTCCTGGAGTGCCTTGAACGCGCGTCAATTTCGCTTCCAACGCTCGATTTCTACGCGCGTCCAATTCGCCGCGGACGCGCGAATGCATTCAAAATGTTCACGCGTGAAACTAGACACGGTAGACGGGATTTTGACGCTCTATTCGCGTTTGGTGTGAACGCAGCAGTAGGACCCACACAGACCACAGGGTGAGCGCCCCCTGCTGGCCTCACTAACACCTCTACCAGCAGCAACCTAGTTTTCCCAGTTGGTCTCCCATCCAGGTACTGGCCAGGCTCAGCCCTGCTTAGCTTCAGTGGGAAATCAGCCTAGGGCTACAGGGTGATATGGCTGCTGGCCAAATATTTTAAGTGATTAAGTGAATATTTGAATTAAATGTCATTTAGCCAATATTAAACAAGGAGTTGATCTGCTGTAAAGTGTAACAACAAATATCGCCAGGCTGCTGGCACACTCTGAATTTGTTATATAATACATAATGTGTACATAAGATGAGTGTTTATATATTATGTATATAATGCATTTTAACAGTGTTGTTCTATAAAACCATATGATTACTTGCTTTTGATAATTTATTGGAACCAAACATTATTGCCTCATTGATATTGAATATGCTTTAAGTCATTTTAAAGGAGTAGGTCTTTGAAGAGGTATTTTTTTTACCACAAAAATGTCAGATTACTCGATTAATCGTCAAAGTATTTGACCGATTACTCGATTACCAAAATAATCGTTAGTGACAGCCCTAATGAATAGCACTTTTAATTAGGGCTGCAACAACTAAACGATAATAAAAATCATTGACAATGATTCTCATCATCGATTAGTCGGGTCTGCCCTCAGTGCACGGAAAACTTCCACCAGTCGCGCCAAATTGCAGCCCTGAATAACGCATTTCTATGGACAAAATGCATCTGAAAATAGTGGAGGAAACTCCATAGATTGAGCTGATGCAGGAAAGGTACGTGATCCAAGCTGATAATCCATTCTTTATTTTAAGCTTCAAGCTAATGCATTAGCGTTTAACATAGCCTGTCATGCGCTTTGACAGATGCGTGTGCGTCCTCAGCGCAAAATGTTCATTTTACAGGTTATAGCCTCATCTGTAAATGCTACTAATTCACACGAGTATTTCCATTTTACATTTTACAAACTTCACTGAACGAGCGCATCAAACAGACAGAACGCAGTCGAAAGCGAGACCATTAATATCCAGCGCAAAAACTTTAATTTCACACAGCTGAAATATCTGCTGTTGGACACTATTTAGGTTTAAAAGTCAAAAAGTTATTAAAAAGTATTTTATGAGAGTAGGAACTGTAAAGAGATAACAGCGTGTGATTGAATACAAATGGATGACGTTTCTACGGGATAAAAAAAATGAGTCACAGGTAGTGTGTGTGTGAGTGTGTGTGTGTGTGTTCCTGCAGAACATTCCTCTAATCTGCTAACACCGAGCTTGTGTTTTTCTTTAATATCATTTTAATGTAGGGATTTAAACTGTCCTTTTTGCGAAGTAACTTTTTTGTAGGGATGCACCGAATGTTCGGCAACCGAAATTATAAGTAATAAGGCCGAATAAATTTTGCCGAACAATGACGTTTTTAATGACGCGATCAAATAGTAACCCGCGTAGAGTGAGATGCGCGCGCTTTATGCAGCAAACGTGTCAGCAGTGTGGAAGCACTTTAAAGTGTCAGAGAAAGAGGCAAAAACGCCATATAGCCATATCCGAGGCGTTCGCCAACATGTTTGACACTTGGCGTATCGACCGATCTAAAGTGCATGCGGTAGTCGGTGACAACGCAAGAAATATGGCTAAAGCCATGGAAGATAGCGATCTGAAAGGCATACGGTGTATGGCACACATAATTCAACTGGCGGTCAACGAGGGATTGTTGAGTCAGCGCAGTATAGCAGATGTGGTAGCGATAGGCAGGAAAATTGTTGGCCATTTTAAGCATTCACCGCTTGCCTATGCGCGCCTACAATCTATCCAAGAACAGTTCGGAACGCCACAGAAACGTTTCCAACAAGATGTGAGCACAAGGTGGAACAGTACATATTATATGCTGGAAAGCCTTTTTGCGCAAAAGCGAGTCTTGGCTACATACATAGCAGATCATGACCTGCCCGCGACATTCACCGCATACCAGTGGGTGTTAATCGAGAACGTTCTCTCTCTTCTCGCCCCCTTTGAGCAGATAACAAAAGAGATAAGCTCATCTGATGCATCTGTGGCAGACGTCATACCCTTACTTGCAGCACTTAAGCGTCTTTTAACAAAGAGGCTGAAACAGACCACGGAGTGAAAACAACTAAAAGTGCGCTCTTAGAAGCTGTCAGCACACGATTTAGTCAGGTGGACTCAGAACCCCTGTACTGCATCGCGACTGTGCTTGATCCACGATATAAAGATCATTACTTGGATGTGGGGAAAAAGCTGCGCACACGAGAAATGATCCAGGCCGAGTTGGATTTGGGAAAGCCGCTAAGTGATGGAGACGGTCAGGTGATGCACAGCGCAGGAGATGAAAACAGCGCAGAAAGTAAACGCGCTCGTACTACAGATGAGCCGCGCACAGTCTCGCTGTCTGACATGTTCGATGAGATCCTCCAAGAGAATAACCCATTTGCAAGACAGAGGACAAGCTCAACCGCTCAACAGTTAGATGGTTATCTCTCAGAAGTCCCCATCCCCAGGAGCAATAACCCTCTCGAATTTTGGAGGACCAATCAAGGCCGCTTTCGTGACCTGGCGCAGATGGCACGCAGGTAGGCTACTTGTATGGGAAATTAATTTAAGATTTTATTTATATTTTGGATTATGGTAACACTTTATAAGTAGTTTCTATTTTTAACATTAACTAACAATGAAAACCCCTTATTAAAAGCATTTATTAATCTTAATGTTAATATTTACTAATACGGTCTTAAAATTAAGTATCACATTTTTAATTTTTGAATTAAAAAGTATCAAAAGTGGTAGGCCTAAAATTGTTAATGCACTTATACTAACATGAACTAAAAAATTTTTATTATCTTACATTAACGAAGATTAATAAATACCATAACAAATGTATTGCTAATTGTTAGTTAATGCAATAATGTTAACAAAAGGAAACATTGTAAAGTGTTACTACCTATATTTTATATGATGTATTTTGTGAAAAAATTTAACTATTTTCAGTGTAGTTAAATAGTAGGGCTACACTGTTTCAACCATTTCATTATCTTGAAGACATTGTTCGTTTTGAAATGAGCAATTGTCAGAAAACTGCAATAAAAATGTCAACTATTCTGCAGGTACTTGTCTGCTCCATGCACAAGCACCGACAGCGAGAGACTGTTTAGTGCTGCATCTCATGTCATCGATGAGAAGAGGAACCGACTTTCATGTGAGAAAGCAGAGAAGCTACTTTTCATAAAGAAGAACCTGACACTTTTCCTGAAGAAGTAGGCCAAGTAGGCTAATGTCTAGGACAGTTATTTATTTGTTGTGGGTTCATCCACATATTTTGCACTATTCAATGCACATTTGTTGTTGTAGACATACAGAGTTACATTCTTTCAGCAGTCAGTTATAGGCCTAACATAGGCTATTCAAGAAGGGGGGGCTTCAAAGATGGCCAAATAAAAATATTTTTTTATTTTACTAATTTATTTATTTTAAGTTATATTGTGCTTTGTTTGTATAATATCTGCTGGAATGTTAAAAAAATGTTCAGTGTTAAATAAATATTTTGAAATTGTATTTTTGTTATTTGATTTATTTCTCAGAAAAGCAACACAAAATAGTAAAAAGCAAATTTTTACTATTTAATTATTGTAATGGTGAAAATATTGGCAAAATAAATGGAAAAAAATGCGAAACACCGCGTTCGGTATTCGCCCTTCGGCCAAGCATTTCATTATTATTCGGCTTCGGCCAAGAATTTCATTTCGGTGCATCCCTACTTTTTTGCACATAATGTATAGCACAAACATACCCTTATGAAAATTAATTAATTGTTTTTTTGGCGTATTGATTATAACCACAAAAATACCATTTAGTTAAACAATGGATTTGAAGCAGCAATTTGTGGTTACCGTGGAAATAATAACCCTTTATTATTTACTTATTTTTTGCTTTATATGTTGTAAAACCATGGTTAATATGTGTGTTTTCATATCGCTCAGCTGACACGTTTGTTTGAGGGACAGCATTGGGGCAGGATGTGGAAAACTGTGTTTTGTCAATACAAAAAAAAGAAAGTGGGTCGTTTATCTGATTAATTTGAAAAATAATTCCAACTAATCGATCATCAAAATAATCGTTAGTTGCGGACCTACTTCTAATGTAATGTTTAATAATGTCATTGTAATGTTTTCAGGATAAAACGGCATCAGTAAAAGTTGAGTTACTGCTTCATACCTTGAGAATGAGTCAGTGACCTGGATTATATATCCCTGAACGTCACAGTATACAAGCCACTGACATCTATAAAGAGAAAAAGAGCACAGGGACACATTGATGAGTAACATTTACTGCATTTGCTGGCACACCTTCTCCTTTTACGCAAAAAGCAAAGGCAATGTGTTGAACGTAAGGATCTGGATCACACCTTCCTCTCTGTTTGCAAATCAACCTCGCAACTCAAAGCTCACACACACACAATGACTTGGCAACCTCAAACATCCGTGTGTCAGATCACTAAAGCTTCCTCTTTAAAACAGGAAAACTTTTGTTCACCAAGACCAAATGGTGCCCCAGAAAAAGTATAAGGCACATAGAAGTTCACAGTAAATACAGTATTTGAATCGTGTAGTATTTAAACCCTTACACAAAGTGTGTATTATAAGGGTGACTAGAGTCAAAAGTTTGTAGACAAAATTTGAAGTAAGCTTGAAAAAGCCTAGCCAGAAAGTTTGAAGACAGACAGACAGACAGACAGACAGACAGACAGACAGACAGACAGACAGACAGACAGACAGACAGACAGACAGACAGACAGACAGACAGACAGACAGATAGATAGATAGATAGATAGATAGATAGATAGATAGATAGATAGATAGATAGATAGATAGATAGATAGATAGATAGATAGATTCAGTAGACTCAGTAAGTTAGATCAGCCCACTTAACAATCCCTTAAAGTGTAGTGTCAGGATTATAGTTCACACATTATAGTCACTACAACAAACTTTCACCAAGTCACAGTATTATCATATTAGTATAGTATCATAACTCACTTTTCACTTTCATATTTCAAGAGAGTTAGGTTATCATGCGACACGTTCACAAGCGGTCACGAGCAACTCAAAACAAGACTAAAGAGTTTAATGGCGAAAAGTACAGTGAAGAAGTTGATATTAAAGCGTTCAAAACATTCAATAGATATGCTAGTGTGAGTAAAAGTAAAAGAGAGCAGAGTTCGTTTCGTATCTGACGTTACTCTCTTTATTCAGACGAGAAGACGTTATTAAACTCACCTCAAATGAAACGAAGGCGCTCGAAAACCGCAGCCGCAGATGTTAAAAACTCTGTCCGGATCAATAGTCCTTAACAAACAAATGAAGACATTGGGGAAAGACTTTCAGCTTTTCATTTTGTGCTCGATTTTGGACAAGCTCACACACTTTCGGTGTTTCGAATTACGAGAAGTTCGTTAGTGACGCTCAGGTTTAGTGAGGTAGAGTCGTTCACAGTTGCGCGAGCACGTCGTCTTCTTTCAAAACACAAGAACGCGCACGTCGTTTGACGCACCCATTATTTTTTACAGTCTATGAATGAGCCACTGACCATTAAATAAAAATTGTAAAAAAAAGTCTGTATAATATGATTTTCGTTGTTTTTGTGAATTGTTGTTTTTGTGAATTGTTGTTTTTCATAAAACAGTTTTTGTTGTTTAAAAAAAAAGTTTTTAAAAACCAACAAAAAGAAACCCCCTAAAACAACAAATAAAATAAATACGCAAATAAATAAACAAATAGTCCACAAAACGTAACATAGACTAATAAATAAACAAGACAAATAAATACAACGAATGTTGCTCCAAGAAAATACCAAGCTACATTCAAAAATGAATACACGGTTAAAAGGAAAAAAGTAAAGTTCAGTTTAGCATTTCCTTTAACATTTTTGAACAGTTTCGCCCAAACATTTATTTATCTCCTCGCACATTTAATGATTAATATGTTTATTTATGCAGCAATATGTGGACTTATGTATTTATGTAGAATTTTATTTATTTATTTTTGCAGGTTACGTCCTCCATATCTCTAGGGGGCATCTGACGGTTCAAAAAGCGAATTATTAATTTTTCTTTATTCGAACACTAAAACTAACGTATTAAATATACGAATTGGTACCTGACCAACAATCAGAAACGCTACCTACCGGTTAAGCAGCAATGACTGTGATTGGTCCATCCTGGCCAGCGCTGAGGAAAACAACACACATCACATGACCACACCTCTGCAGCGGTCTGGACCTGTACATTCATGTATACCTGGACAAACTTTAATATCAGTTTAATTTTAAACATTGTACCCAACCAACTGGCTCCATCTTAAATGCCTTATCATCTTCCAGGAAGTTATATAAAAGCACAGGAAGTATTAGCAGTGAATTTGACTCATTTAGTCCTGTTTTTGTTAAATAATCAACTTATAATTTAGCATGAAGTGTTTGAAAATTTCTGAAAGGCTTTGCTTTCATACTGCTTAAATACAAAACCAAACCAATTGTAGAAATTGTTCATTTTCTGCGATCATCTGAACCATTTCATCGTGATAAAATATAGCGCAAATTAGGTAGAAGGCAGCGACCTCTGCTGAAATCAAATATATGTGCAACCCTCGCGTCTCTTTACAAATTATTTTAACCTGAAGCCTATACGAGACTCCATCAACTCACCACACATAAGCCATTTATATATATTTTTTCAAACCACATTTTATAATCTGGACTAAGAATTAATAATAAACAAGCGTGTATATTTTCTCAAGGGCTTTGTGATCCATATTGGCCATAGGCAATGTTGTACATCCAACTGGACAGGTAAAGAAAAGCATCAAAACATATAACCCCAAATTCCAATAATAAAAAAAAGTAGACATTGTATTTTGCAGAATTGCCATTTTCATAATGTCAAATACTTTTGAACTATAATGACAAAAAACCTAATGAAACATTATATTTCAAATACAAATATTTACACATTTAGGCATAATTTTCAATACAGAATTTAAGTTAAGTAAAAATGTATTCGAGATGGGCTATTTGAGTCAGGGCAGACGCCATTTTGGATTGTACTCCGCTGTGACGCTACTAGATCACGTCGTTTTCAAATCTCACAACTTTCAAAATGTGTGGTGTTTTTGTCAAAAGAGTAGTTTTAAAAATATGTTTTGTCAGCTGACAAATTCGCATACAAAGCTATATACATTTAACACCATTTCTACCCCTCACAGCCTTGTACATTCCCGTCACACATTAAATATGGCGCGACCCTGACAAAGTAGAAGAACGTTTCCAAATTGTAATCAATCCTACAACTAACTTAGTTTAATTTTATATTTCACCATAAAGAAAAAAGTTTCTCAAGTGAGAATCACCCAATAAAGAGCATTGTTTCCCCATGTCCTCTTTGTACTTAGATCATTTGACACCCCAAACCCAAAGATCTCCTCATCAAATCTTTTATTCTTTACATATGCAAAACAATCACTCATCACGTGTCTCCTATGTTGAAAATAAAGACTTCCTGTGTTTGACTCAGTGAATAGACCATTGTTAACCCAACGAAGATAAGACTGTGTCCCAACTTGAAGCTGCTGTGATAAACCAACTGCCATGTTGAATTTTGGTAAAATAACTTTCCCCCCCCAACCTTTTTTTTTAATTTTAAATGACACAAACATCAGCTTCACAGGACAGAATAAATTCATCCCATTATCCTGTCAACACATTCATCTCAAACACTGTAAGATGATACAATTTATTGCCATAAACAGTGTAGGAAAATGAAAAGAAAAACAAAAGAATAAAAACAGCCGACCTCTATAGTACAGTAAGAAAACAATTTTGAACTTCCTCATAATCCAGTAAAATGCGAAGAGAAGGGTTGCGACATGGATTTCCCATGAGGACTCTACACTCGATCGACTAGGAGATGAAAGTACAGCGGCCGGCGTCACCACCGGTGAGTCTGGAAATGTGCGAGCAGTTCATTTTTGTTCAATACGCTTCATATGGAAAGGCAGTACTGATGCTGTTATGGATCATAGTTTCTACTTTTTTTGTTTGTTTTCCTGGAAAGAAATACATTGCCGTCAAGCTGTGGATGTCGCTGTAGACTGTAGACCCATGTGTCACCAACCAAACCTTATGCATGCATGTTGCTCTTCTAAATGAATGAAATATATATATATATATATATGTGGCACATTGTTCCTGAAAGCTCTGGATGAGCCAGATTTGGTCAGGTTCGGAAAATCTTTCGTAAAGACAACGCAAGAATTCAAAAGAGCTCTTCACTGTGAAATGGTTTAATTAAGAATCAAGCTCAACGTTTTAATTTTCAAATACAGTAAAGAAATTTAAAGAGCAAAATATAAAAAGCACACGGCAGCAATTACATCCGCGTGACTACAAATTCGAAACACAAAGATACTTTGGAAAGGGAGAGAGATATTTTGAAGTCCTTAAACACAATGGGAAATCAACCTGGAGATGTTGTCCTCCAAGTTTGGGTTCTTTGAGGCGTGTGGGAGGAGTCAGCGAGGACAGGCAGAGGCGGAGTTAAGAATATGCCCCGCCCCCTTTCTAGAGCCCCCACCTCCACATGCTTTTTAAGCCAATCAGATGAGGGCTCGTTTGGATTCGAGAGGAGACCAGCACCTCGTGCCCCTGCCTGCACGTCACTGGGAGAAGTCTTTGAAAGATTTTATGGTGATCAAAGCCAGTAGAATCCAGTATAGCCTTCCGGAATAATGCAGCCACACTGACACAGATATTAATTCTTAAGAGAACGGAAACATAAAACAAAACAAGAACACAGTGGTTACACAGGGTCCAAATGTAGGAGATGGTGAAAAGTTGACATTTGCACATGAACATTTTGACAAAGCAATATTAGAATCAATTCAACACTAACGGGAAGATCGCGGTGGGTCGAACTCGCGTGGATCTACCGGTTAACAAATCGCAAGATGCACGGCTCCGAAACCCGACTGTACAACTGGACTACGTTGTGCTTTAACACGCCGATTTACAGACACCATAAGGACTAGGGAGAGGACAAGCACCACACGTACAATCCAGTGTGCGTTCGAGGGTTTGCGTACGTGTTCGATTGGGAAAACTCGTCTGAAACCGTCAAAGAACTCGTGCCTTTTTTGAAAATCACATCAAAAACAACAACAACAACAACAAAAGAAAGTGCAGTCCATCAAAAATCCAACGAACAAAAGGCAAAACTATGGTAGTTCAATCCAATAAACCTAATACTGCTTTTGGCGAACGCTAATATGAATTGAATGTCAACCTGTGGAAACGTTAGCTAGCTGCCCCGCAGTAAAAAGCGCACAAACCAAGCATCGTATTTCGCACGATAAAAGGGCTCGGCGTGTCTACGTCTAGAAAACGAGCCAAAGAAACATTTAAAATCAGTTTCCGTTCCATTTAAGAGAGCAGCTCCAAAAAAAAAAACCTTTCCGATCTCACCAAGGATGTGAAAGAACCTTCCCCCGACGGAAACTACAGTACAGAGCAGGCACTAATTACAGGGAAGCAAAAGTGGACATAAAACCATTGTTAAACAGTTTTGCCATGCATTCACGAGCTGCTCGTTGGTGTGCGCAGGTGTCATGACGGTCGATCGATGTGGGCGTGGTCTTGTGTATTTTTCCCCCGTTGAATAAATATATAGCCGCGCGATCTGAATTCAGAAGTAGGGACTCTGTTCATCTCTAACAGGTAGGAATGATAGAGGCCATATCGCATTCCCATTGGCATGACGTTTTTTTGTCGTCGTTGCCCTGTGTCTCGCCCTTCCCTCCCCGTATATCCCTCCCCTTCTTTCTCTCTCCCTCCCTTCTTTCCTTCCTTCTGGAGCGGTGAGGGAGGCTGCAGTCTCTTAGTGTTTGTCTTTGGGAATTACCTCCTCCCTGGGTTTGGCACCCCCAAAGATGGCCGAGTTGGGGTTGGCCACTTGGTTAAGGGGACCTGCCACTGTACGTGGCTTCAGCTGTAGCTTCGGTCTCTGCGCTCTTTCCTCTGTGGAAAAATCAACATAATCGACACATTAGATGATGTTGTGGTGAAATGTAGTTAACTCAAACTCAACATGAAATGGTCTCTGCAACCCATTTTACTTGTGCAGAAAAATTTGAGCGAAGCAGAATATTAAAGGGAAAAAGTGGATCTTGACTTTATTAAGTGGGAATTGACTGGATCATGAAAAGTAGGTGTTCCAGACCAGAATGATGGCAGATATTAACTAGATGTGTAAAGTTTGAGGACAAACTTTGAAGTTGGCTTGAAAAAGCCAGACCAGAGAGTTAGAAAAAGTTCTGTATTCAATTTACGGAAAAAGCGTAACTGGCGTATGACGTAGCGCAAGCGTTTTGAACTGCGAGAGGCATTACACTTTTTTCATAAGTTGAATACAGAAGGCGGTCTGGTGGGAGCTAGATATTTTACTTCGCTTCATAAGGCCTTTATTAACCCCCCCAGAGCCGTGTGGAGTATGTTTGTAATGGATGGATGCACCTTTTTGTGCTTCAAATTTTGGCCTCCCATTCACTGCTATTATAATGCTTGGATTAACCAGGACATTTTTTATATAACTCCGATTGTATTCGACTGATGGAAGAATGTCATATACACCTAGGATGGCTTGAGGGTTGAGTAAATCATGGGGTAACTTTCATTTTTGGGTGAACTAACCCTTTAAGTGTAAATGGGGTCCATAAAGATTTCATGTTGACTAAAGCACATTTAGGCCCTTGTTTATACCTGGTATTAAAGGGATAGTTCACCCCAAAATGACGTCACCCTCAAGTTGTTCCAAACCTGTATGAGTTTCTTTGTTCTATTGAACACAAAAGATGATATTTTAGCAGATATTTAACAAAGCAGATAGAGCAACCATTGACTCCCATAGTATTTTTTTCCCTACTATGGTAGTCAATGGTTGCTCTATCTGCTTGGTTACAAACATTCTTCAAAATATCTTCTTTTGTGTTCAGCAGAACAAAGAAACTCATACAGGTTTGGAACAACTTGAGGGTGAGTAAATAATGACCGAATTTTCATTTTTGGGTGAACTATCCCTTTAAGATGAGTTTTGGTCAATCGGATCACAAGTGAATGATGCTATACAGGTGTAAATGGGGTCTAAAATGTTGAGCTTGACCACTTCGAAAGGTAGTCGAAAACACGTTTGACTGTAGACACTCATGTGGTTGAATGAGTTCACAGCAACAAAAAACGCCTACTGATCTAATGCATAAGCTTGCATTAGATCCTTGATCTATTTGCTGCCTTTGACACGGTAAATCATCAAATTCTTCTGTCCACCCTCTCATCACTGGGCATCACAGGGACTCCGCTCCTTTTGTTTGAATCTTATCTCACAGGTAGGTCCTTCAAGGTTGCCTGGAGAGGAGAGGAATCCCAAGCCCATCAACTGACCACGGGGGTTCCTCAGGGCTCAGTGCTTGGACCTCTCCTTTTCTCCATTTACACTACTTCATTAGGTCCCATCATAGAGGCACATGGCTTCTCATATCACTGCTATGCTGATGACACTCAGCCCTACCTTTCATTCCAACCAGACGACCCCACAGTAGCTGCACAAATCTCCAGCTGTCTGGCTGACATCTCTGCATGGATGAGTAAAAATCACCTACAGCTCAACCTGGCAAAGACTGAGTTCCTCATCTGTCCCGCCAGTCCCACTATGCAACATGACTTCACAATCCAGCTAGGTACATCCCATCTCCGCTTCAAAATCACTCAGAAATCTTGGAGTTACATTTGATGACCAGTTGTCCTTCAGAGAACACATTGCTAAGACAGCTCGCTCGTGCAGGTTTGCGCTCCACAACATCAGGAAGATCAGACCGTTCCTAACAGAGCACGCAACACAGCTTCTTGTCCAGGCCCTGGTTATTTCTAGACTTGACTACTGCAATGCGCTTCTGGCTGGACTCCCCTCTTGTGCGATCCAAACACTTCGAATGATCCAGAATGCAGCAGCACGTCTGGTCTTCAACGAGCCCAAAAGGACCCACGTCACATCTCTCTTCATCTCACTGCACTGGCTACCACTCGCTGCTCGCATCAAGTTTAAGGCGCTGACGCTTGCCTACAGAGCCACCACGCACTCAGCTCCTGCATACTTTGGCTCGATTCTACGACTCCACACCCCCACCAGAAGCCTTCGTTCAGCTAAGGAGCGAAGGCTTGTGGTACCTTCACAGAGAGGCAAAAAATCCCTTTCCAGAACATTTTCATTCAACGTTCCCAGCTGGTGGAACGATCTGCCCACCGCCATCCGAAATGCTGATTCATTTACAACATTAAAAAGTCAACTAAAAACTCATCTCTTCCGTGAGCACTTAACTTAAAAAAAAAAAAAACCTTTCCTTTCCTCTTTTTCTCCGCTTTCCCTCCCTACTCTAGCCTGTACTACACTGAGAAATGTACACGGACTAAGTATTTCAGGCACTTGTTGCGCTCACTCGACTCTTCACGACCAATCGCTTATTGTACCCCCAAGCTGTAAGTCGCTTTGGATAAAAGCGTCTGCTAAATGCATAAATGTAAATGTAAATAAGCATTATGTGAAGTGCACTAGCCAGACGGGATAGTCAGCTGGAGACCCAAGTTTGGTTTGAAGATGGAAAACGTACCAAGCACAATGTTCTCTCACCATTCCTGATTTCTAACACACACTCACAGTGTTCGGCTGGTCTTGCGGATGTCAGAGCAGAAACTAAAGCTGATGCTCTCCGTTTGTTTTTCCGTCGTCTCCGGGCGCGCTCATATGCCAATTGCGTGAGCTTATTTTATCTATTAGATCGAAAGATCTGAATATCCCATTAATTTACCCGCCCATAGACCCTGTTCTTGAAGAAATCAGGACAGAAGTGGTCAAAAAGAGACGGATTAAAACACCAGGTGCAAACGGGAATGTGTCTCCCTTGTGATCCGATCAAGCAAAACGCATCTTAATACCAGGAGTTAACGGGGCCATGAAGGGATCTGGCTTTTCAAAATTAATAAATCTGTGACACCATCAGAAGGTTCTCTGAAGTCTGTTGAGGCTCCGCGAGGAGGTCCCTCTCTGAAGCGTCCCATGCCTCCGCCTCCAGCTCCAGCTCCACCCCCCCTTCTGTCGGCAGGGCGACCGCCTCCTCGACTCCTCCCACCCATGAAGTCGTCATCTCTAAATCCTGTGGGGCGAAAAAGAAGCGTGTAACTAACTGGTGCGTCACTCTCCCATTCCACTGCAAAGTTGGGCCAAAATACTAATACAGGAAAGGCTCGGGGCAAGAAGTTAAGACTAGTGAGAAGCCTGATCCTAGATCAGTATTTATAGACAACTTCAATTAGGGAGGACATTTGACTGCACAGCAGCAGGGAGACTCCGCTGAAACCATGACTGATGGCAATGAGATGGAGTCCCTGAGAGATCAATGTTCAAAAATTAACTTGAAATGTATGAAAAAGCCACAAACAAGACACACAGACAGACAATACAAAGTATGCTGCTAATAACGCAAGTCCTCTGGCGGGGTTACATTTATGTCTGGAAATATTCCGGGTTATTTTTTTTCAATAAGGTTCATGTTCATTTTGACTACTCCCCCAGTTTGTAAAATAGAACGAATCATGTTTTCTGTAATAGAGTAATGTCAATTATATGTAAGCATTTGCTTATTATTCAACCCTCTACAATGAGTGTAAATCTTCACTCTGGGTGCCTAAATAATGTCATCATCAGCCATTGGCTAATACATTCTTAGATTTTACTGGCCAGTGTGTGTGTGTGTGTGTGTGTGTGTTAGAGGCCAAGTATAAATTTAGCATATTTTCAGATTAACAGATATATTTTCACTTGAGACTTTCGCTCTCCGTCAAGTGATCTGTACCATTTAAATTCAGCTCAATGGATGCACAGCGTACCTGTATTTGACGTACCACAAACTCTAGTGTGAAGGTGCACAAATCTCCGTCGCTTTGCTGAGAGCACTAGCTGTGTTTCTCACACACGCAACGAGAGAGAGAGCGAGAGAGTGTCTTGCATACCATACCGAATCAACACGCTACATGTAAACAATATTCTTTGTTGTATTTTCCTGTTCATTTGGAATTATTCAGCTTTTAAGAACAAGTAGAAGATATGCCGGTTTCTCCGGTAGTGGGCGGATCTAAAGCGCAAATGGCAATCTCATTGGCTGGCTCCATTACCTTCACTGTTTTGATTTCAGCAAATCAGTTCAGGTGAACGCTGACAACGCAGGGCTCCAGAGTGCGACTAAATGGTCGCATTTTGCGACTAAAATTTGAGAGTGTGCGACTGAATTTTACATCCAGTCGCACATGTGCGACCAGTAAATTTGCCTGCTGTCGGTACTGGAGAAATTAAGAAAATACATTTACTAATTATAATTGATAGACGTTATGTCTGGCAAATTCTATCTTTGCCAGACGTTTCTATATGAGATAATATTAAACCATTTGTCCGTGATGCATTTTTGCCATTCGCAATCCAGAAGAGAGAGAAAGCGAGCGCTCTCTCACGTGGAGCTGCAGCGAACACAACACCACAGTCAGCTTAATGAGTGACGATGGCCAAGAACTAAACAAAAGTTTAGTCAGCTTAAACTTTAGGGATGTGCTGTGATATTAATCTAATTTTATTTTCGATTTTGGCTTCCAAGAATTATAAAAAGATGGTATGAGGTAAAACTATTCCTATAGCCGTGTTCGTCGAGCTCATCCTTCCCTTCACAGCTGCGCTGTCATTTCTCCCTAAACCTAAACTAAACGTCAGAATCAGTGATTGTTGTAAACTGCAGTCTCTACTGTTGCTAAACTGCGGGATGTGTTTGATAATAAAGAGCTATTAAATGCACAATAATCCGCGCAAGAGACGCTGTTTCCAACTTCAAGGCGGCTTATGTGTGTGTGCTGCGAAATGGACCGACTGGCACTTAATATTTTAGGCTTTGTGTGCGCGTCTAAACCATCAAATAAACAACAAATAGCCGGTGTCAAAATGACCGGATTGGAGAGTAGTTATTTTAACAGTTTATATCTTAAATGGGCGTAAATAGTTTGGAGAAATAGGAGAATATGATATTATTAGTTCTAGATTCGATCGGTCTTAAAGGGGCAGCATCTGATAAACCTGCTGACAACTGAGCCATTAATTCGAATCGAACAAAAGGCAAAAAGAAAATATTCACATCTCTTGAATTAATAACTTTAGCTTTTATAAGCATTAATCTATCAATTTATACAGTGAAAACTATGCAGTGTTATTTTACATTTCATTACTTTATTAGATTTCTTTGTAGGTTTGTTCTTTACTGTAATATTAATGTTAGCAGACCTTCCGAATGCCTGCACACTGGTCCATTTACAAATAGATATTTTTGTTCAAACTTTGCGGTTTCTTTTGCTATATATATTTTACTTTTAAGATTATAAAGCCATGTTAATTATGTTCTTAATTATGTTTTTTTTTTAATAAAAAAAAATAAAATAAAGTATAATAAAAAGAACCGGTAAGAATACTGTTAAAGTACCGGATCGATAAGCAGTATCGGTAAGAGTAGTAATACCATTAAAACCTTAACGATACCGATCCCAATTAGTAATACAGTGGAAATTAGTAGATTTGGTTAGCATGTTGATTTATGGTGTGCGCCCCTAAAATTTCTGGTTGTGCCCCTAAAATTTTCAGTTGGGGGCCACTGTGCTCCTAGTGAATAAAGTTAGTCTGGAGCCCTGCAACGTGATTAATATTCTTGAACCTAGCAGCTCATCAATCTTTAGTGCGTAGAATTATTATCTTTTAATAGTAATTACTATTCTCTATTACCTATTTATTTTTACAGAAACACTGAATGACCAAAAATATCGTAAGCACCATCACCAGTCCTAAGTTCAGTTAAAATAACAAATATGCATTCATATGGTTATTTTAGTTCTAATTTCTAAAGTTTATCATTAAAAAGTGCTCGATTACCATAATATAATGCTTGATTGACTGATGTTAAGACCGTACGTTCAGATTTTTAAAAAGCTGTGCCATTTTACAAAAATAAGCTGATTCGGTGGAATAAAATAGTATATCAGCCTGGCGAGTAAACAAAAGAACATGTACTAGCCAACAGCGATTCTATTGCCAAGGTGTGTGTAGAGGGTTATTAAATTCATTTTTAATCTTGTCCTAAAACGTCACATAAACCTAAGGCTTACTTTTCTTCATCCTCCCTTGCTTACTAGGCGTTCATTGAGTGTATTCATTTGTAAACATGTTTTCTGTTCATTTCCACAAAATGAGGAACACCTCTGAAATATCTGCGGTAAAAGCATACCACAGACGTGTCCTCAGATTCTTGCACAAAAAAAACAAACAAAAAAAGATCTAAAAGCTTAAACCCAATGGATCGAATTCTTGCCCATTTCACTCGGCGCACCTCCTCCAGACTGGTCGAAGTCGTCTCTGGGGTCACGTCCCCCTCCTCTGGCCCCACGTGAGCCACCACGGCCTGAAAGGGACAGGGGGGCTGTTTAATAGGGGCAACAATTCAAAAGGCGAGATCAGGGTGAAAAAGAGGCCCACCCAGATAACGCTTCTACTGAACCAATCAGATCATCTGCCAACACTGCGCACAGGAAGACACCAGCTGGACAGGAAAGTTTAGCCTATCGGAAAGCACTCCGTTTGTTAGAGGGGAAGGAAAGAGAGCTAGAAAGACTTCTCTATTGAGGGGTGAAACACACAGAAAAGAAGAAAAAGTTCTGAAGATGAAATATGTACACATGAACAATGACTGCGGGAAGCCCAGATAAAGAAATGCACTGTTTGTGTAGTATGAGCAGTGAAGTTTTGCAGCAATATACAATAAAACAAAGCAGAACAGTTAATAAGAGACAGAAGACATCAGGTATTATTGAGCATTGATTAGGGACTGGTGGTAAGGCCAAAACCTTGGTTATGACATGTCACAATATCACATATCTGCATATTAAAATTACTCAAAAGTCTAAAACAGCTAGAGTAAAAAACAAACAAACAGGAAAACACTATGAAATGGCAAATTTGATAGAATGTGGCATGCACATTGTAAAACACATGATATGCACAATAACATGCCATCGAATTAATTCTAGGTTTTTTAGCAACCGTGAACAATTTATATTCCTAATGACTACTTTGTCATGTGGACCAATAATGTGATTTTTTACAATATCAAGAGTAAGGTGTTTGTTTACATGACAAGCAAAAGTATTCACTCCAGTTTGCATGCAATTTAAATTTTTCAGATTATTCGCCAAGAAGTGTGGTTATTTTTACCAAGTGCCCGCCCACTTTTTCGCAAAATATTGATACACGCGAATATCGTGATATTATGTTTGCCGATACTGTATCGATTCTCAAAAACACTATCGATATTTATATATTTATTTACTTACATCCAAGATTCATGGCTTTGTGTTCGGTTTAAACCACAGACTGTATAAAACCCAACCGCTAGATGGCAGTGTTATCTCAGAACGTCACCGGAGAAGCGCAAGGTCCAGATGCGTGCATCGCTAGTGTTAGCATTAGCAAACCCAGCTCACAAAATGATAGAATTATTCAACTCCTGCGGTATTCAGAGATAAAGTGAGGACTCATTTTGGCTTCAGCTATAAAGAAACCACTAAGGAAATTGACAAGTGTCATTTTGTTTGCAAAATAGGCCACTCGGGAAACGCATTGAATCAGAGCTCGCTGAACATCCTGACGTCATCCGCGCTGCGGAGATAGAAAAACATGCTGTACATATTCTCTCAGTAACAAAATAAACACAACAACAAAATTGACAGCGGTGGCAGCAGAACGAGAGCATCTGATCATAGCGATGTGGATATGAATGCACCAGCTCTGCAGTTCAGTACTGTAAATAGCACTTTATACAATAGACTGACTGCTTTAAAGCAAACAGCTTTACAGTATTAAATATAAAAGAAACAGTCATTCAGTCATGGAATGGACTATGCATTTTCTGTTGTTAAATAGTTTAGAAATTAAAAACCGCTATACTGTGAACCTTTAAAACATATACGCATAAATAATCCTGCAGTCACTTTGCACAAAATAGTGATTTAGTGATATAAATGACACTGTATTAATTAAATAAAATAGTTACTTGTCAGGTTATGCATTCTTTTAAATGAGATCTTTCTAAATAAAAAAAAACACAAAAAAGAAATAAAATCGCAATATATTGCCATTCTTACAATATCGCAATATATATCAATATATCGTATCGTAATCTCTGTATCGTGATACGTATTATAAATTGCCAGATTCTTGGCAATACACAGCCCCACTAATAGTCGACTAACTGTTAGTCCACTAGAAAAGGCCTGGCCGACCAAAATTGTCTTAGTCGTTTAGTCGCAGAAACAAAACTCCACAAGAAGTGGTGAAATCACACAGCCTGTGACAGACAGATCGTTAAAGCCAGGAAATCCAAACATTTGGCCATCATTCATCGGCTTCAAACATGGCTTATTCCTTGAAACATGCAAGTAGTAGCAACTTTCCATGTCCGCTCGCTCTAACATTAACCTAGATACATGTGCACTAAATACTCATTTCCGTTCATTTTTGGTCATGCAGGAGTAATGCAAACTGTAAATGGTCAACTTTTATTTCTGTAAACTCGCAATAACAACAAAACGTGATTTTGTAAAATAATGAAAACAATCAGGATGCGCTTTGTCGTCTCGTTCTCAGTGAACTTGAGCACATAACTGAAACAAAACTCAGCGTACACTTGCCTCACAGACATGAGAAATATAGCCTATAATCTATAGAAAGATTGAAATGTCTACTTTTAAATTAACCAAGTCATGTGGAAAACAAATATTCTCAGATTATGTAATCGTGAAACGTGCATACCCTGCGCATCCACAACTGCAGAGATGAGACACAGAATCGTCAACTGAATGTTTTCTGTGTTTTCGGCAGCAGAGACTATAAAATTATTAAAATGTTCAGACAGACAGTCTCCTTGCTGTTTTTTCACGCCGCATTCATAATCATTATGTTTGCCGGTGCGCTGTGGTGTGCTTTATGCGTGGGCTTGAGCACTGATTAGGCCATGTATTATATATAGGCAATTTAAGGCTCATTATTATGATTTATGGGTTATCAATATAAACACTAGATTAGTCGACTAATGGCTTAAATGAATGACTAACAGTCTAGAAAAATCCCCAGCCCTGATCATAACATTACAAACTTTGATTTGACGATAAAAAAGTATTTAAAAATCGGACAAAAAGTTCAAGACTGTGTACTTAACGGCTTGAGCGAGGGGAAGAACTACAATCCCATGAAGCATTGTGAACAGCATAATAAAAACAATGGAGAAATGACTCGTTTACAAATGTTGATTATATTTATAAAAACAATATAATTACAAGTTTATTGCAAAATATGCATACATGTAGAAAAATGTCAGTATTTTGAGAGCGTAGAGAGATCGACTTAATTTTCTGTACAGCATCATGGGTAATGTAGTTTTAAAATCAGGAAACAATTTTAAAAATAAGCTGAGATAATGTGGACTATCAGCTTCTGGTATTCAGAAATACCATCAATTAACAACCTTGTAGCTCACAGCAGGGCTGTCTTTAAAGGTGCAGTGTGTAAATTCTGGTGGCATATAGTGGTTAGGTTGTGAATTGCAACCACCAATCGATCACCCCTCCCTTTCGAAGCACAGAGACGCTACGGGGCCGACACAGGACAAAGAAGTCGTCGTCGGAGACAGCAGAGAGGACTAGCGCTCCGTAGAGCAGTGTGTCCATTTAGGGCCACTGTAGAAACATGGCGGCGCAAAATGGCGACTTCACTGTAAGGGGACCCGCGGTGTATGGAGATCGAAATGGCTCATTCTAAGGTAATAAAAACATAACGCTTCATTATGTAAGGTCTTTATACATCACTGAAAACATAGTTATGTATATTATATTGCATTTCTGTCAATAGATCCTCATAAATACTACACACTGCACCTTTAAAGGTTTACAGTAATCGTTCAAAATCAATTTCCCTATGGAGAAAATGAAAGGAGTTTTTCCAGACCCCGACTGTTGCACTCTACTCTTCACAAACCCCAATGCACAGAGAAAATGACCTTGCACACAACAGATGAGTTACTGGCCACTGTTTTAATCCACTCACGTCAAATGCAGCACACATTTCTATGGATGTATCCATCACTTGAACAGGCACACTTTGAGTCAGAGCGGTAATAATGCGATTAAGCTGTTTACATGCCTTGTTTATTGGGATTAAAATCAATGTATGCCACATAGTTTACTGAGATTATGGTTGGAGTTAAAATTGCATAAGTTTGATTGAAGTATTGTTTACACATGAGGTAAAGTTTAATCGCAATATTGCCAAAATCCTATTATAATAGCATTATGAGGGTGCATGTATACGGTGATTAAACCTGAAGTAGATTGAATGCAAGTTTGCAGACGATTGCGGAGGGGCGGGATTTAAGCAAACTAAATGATTGGAGAAGTGTAGTACAACATACAACAACAACAACATGCATTTAGAAAATGGACCCTTTTAACATTTTCGGGTTTTCAGACGCAGAAGTCGTCATAAACTTGGTGGATAAACTTCAGAAGAGAGAAAGATTATGCCAAATTTGCCGTCCCGTCACTCCCTCAGCCGCTGTATTCTGTCATTTAATGCCAAGGTAGTATAACACAAATGTGTATTCAATCAGGGCTGCCACTAACGACTATTTTTATTTCGATTAATCTATCAATCTATCGACTAATTTATCACAATAATTTTCAACAATTTTACTTAAAAACATTTAATTTAACTTGCAACGTTGGCCTTCAGTAGTGTACTATATAAGAAAGTATAAATGTAAACAAGCCCTTGACAAAATGTAAAACTAGACTAGAGAAAAAAAGAAAAAAAAGGTACAAGTTTGTAAACCAACATAAAAAAAGAGAATATAAGCAAATACGTTTTATATAGAATAGTGTTGTCACGATACCAAAATTATGACTTCGATACGATACCAGACTAAAATACCTCAATACCGATACCATGGCAAAAAAACAATAAAAGTAACTGAATTATATGACAGAACTTACTATTGATTGTTTTATCATTGTTTTAGGGTTAAAAAACCCTAAAAACTCACTTGGCCGGCATGTTCCTGCCCTGCCCTGCTTCACACAGAATATTAGGTCCGGCCCTTTAAGAGCTGCATGGACCAAATTCATTCAAATTCAACACCCGATTTCTCATTCAACTCTGTATACGTTCACTAACGACATATCCGACCGCGTTTACCCGAATACTCGCGTGCATTTTTACCATTCAAACCCAATAATCCTCGAAACTGGCGTTGCAAACTGTCTGAGTGAAAGGCGTGTGCGCGGCTGGGCACTTTTCTGTTGCCTTCTTTTTCCTGAGCTGCGTGTATATATTGGCCTGTTCTGCTTCCATTGTTTAGTGAACGGTTGAAGTACACACACACACACACACACACGTCCTCACTCCTGCTGTCACACATTGACGCAGATTAAGAAATACTGCTCATATTAGAGCGCTGTCGTTTTTAAAGTACTGGTACTAATACAATTTCATATCATACCCAACTTACCCAGTCGACTAAAAAATATTGACATCAGCTAATTAACAGCGTTGACGCAGTCGATTGTATCGACCAATCACGACAGGCCTACATTCAATTAAAAACAATTATATACAAGTTATATGCAAGATTTAACTGTGGAAACACATCCCAGTCTGTAAAAATGGTCCATAGGATGAAATGCCATTTTGGATGTGATGAGTTTAAAATTGGGTACCACAATTTATTATCATATTTTAATTATAAATTATGCGATACACTATACAGAGTGTGACAGGATATCTACCGGTTGACAATTCCTCTGCAAATAAAACCGGACCACCAGCCCTAGCATTGCTCATTTTCCTGAGATTGAAAGAGAAACAACTTACAACATGCACAAATACCAACAGAACCACATGCTCCAGTGTGAGTAAACAGCACTAACAGAAGTGTAAGATAAAAGACTGTGCTAATGAATGTCAGGAGTATCCCACACACACACACACACACACACACAGTACCTCTGTCGTCTTTCCGGAAGCCGAAGCCTCCGGCGCCACGTTCTTGCTTTCGGCCCTCTGCGATATCCACCCTCAAAGATCGGTCGCCTAGTAGCTGTGAAAGCACAAGATCAGGAATACACAATATATCAAAACCGTACGCTACCATTCAAAAGTTTGGGGTCGCTTTCAACGCTCACCAAAGCTGTATTCTCATTTCTGCAATGTTTCTACAACAGTGGTGCTTCACTGCTTACTGACCTCAAACTATTGAACGGTGCATTTCCAGTCATAATGATGACACATAACCCCCCCCCTTCATTAATTCTGCCTTTGATGATAGTAAAAAAACAACTGAATAAATAGTGTAATTAAGTGACTTACAGCGCCATCATACGTCAAAGCCTCTTTTAGAGATTCCAAGTCATCAAACTCTACATAACAGAAACCTGGAGCAAGAAAACAATTGACCATTTAATTGATTTGATACTTTCAAATAACGTTTTAACAGCATGCAGTTTCCTTCAGGATCAAACCCATGACCTGGCCATTGCTTGAGCCACGTTCATTCACACATTTTGAGGTATAACTCATGCCTGCAGCACAAAGTTTAACCCTTGGGGGATTCCTAAAACCAAATATGAGTAGTAAGCAAACAATGCCCCTCATTAAACGTTGCACTGTGTGGCAAAGAGCAGCCCACCTTTGAACTTGTCTGTCTCTTTGTCTCGGACTAGTCGAACGCTCCTGACGCTGAGGTCTTTGAAAATGGCATCTATGTCTCCTTGCACTGTGTTGAAGGGCAGGTTGCCGACGTACGCCGTGTAGGGCGGCTCTGTGGGAAGTTCCTTCTGCTTTCGGGGTCCACCTGGGCCTCCTCCACCTCGGGGTCTGTGGTCCAAAAACAAACAACTTGGTCAGCTATAACAACTTCCAGAAATAACAGAATGCAGGTAAATGATTGATCTATAATGCAGATCATCGGTTGATCCGATGGTTTTGCATCATACATGACAAACACACCTCACATACACATGAACGAGAAGCAGAATGCAGTGCTGGATGGACGGACAGACGGACACACTAGGCGTTTTCCCTGAAGAGTATCCTGCATTTCTCCTAAATGACATGTGTGCTGAGTAGCACTTTTTTTTTGTATTTGAATGCTGTTTTATGTGAATATTATGACACGAGTGAAGCACAAAGCTTTATTTTCAAAATAAATAATAGGTTTTAGGGATGCACCGAAATGAAAATTCTTGGCCGAAACCGAAAACCGAAACTCCGAAAGAAATTATGCCAATTATTAGTACCATTGCATTTATGGCTATGACTATACAACTTTACTAAAATCAAGACATTGCACTTGCATAAATTTATATTAAAGTTTCAAAGAATAAATCAATTACAAATTATGCCAATATTTATTTAGCACATTGCAACAATTCACAGTATAAAATAAAATTCTAACTAAAATGTTTAACTTGACCCCACTTTTTTTTTTTACATTAAATAATAATGTACAGGCCTACAGAAAGGTTTTCAAATGAATTGTTCTCTCATAAACAAAGTACATTTAGGTCTAGTGCATTTAAATTTTTTCTCTGTAGGACTACTACAAGAAAGTGCATTCAGAACAGGTGCATTAGGTCTAATAATCAACACTCAAATAACATAGTACGCAAACATGTAAACTTCACATAAGGCAGTTTTTGCAATAACTTCTAAATCTGATTATAAAATAGTTTTTTATCCAATTCATTGTTGAAATATAATCATTTATACACAGTGTCTGTGTATAATTCATGACAGGTTTATTTAACATACATTCCTCTTCTCATCGAGAACATGAACAGCTCTGAGCTCTCGCTGTCAGTGCCTGTGCGTGGAGCAGACGTGTGTGTTTCTCAGATATACTGAAATACGTCCTCACCGCGGACAAGTTGCTTCAGACAAGCACGTGCAGGTCGCAGTTTCTGTTTGCGTCATCACAACATTTCGGCCGTGTTGTTTCGGTGATAAAAGTCTTTCGCCGAAAACCGAAAATTTTCAGTGGCCGAATATTCGGTGCATCACTAATAGGTTTGCAAATTAAATGTTACATCGCAGCCATGGAAACATATGGATTCATGCCGAACGAGAGGGAGGCTTTGTGAGGTGAGCCAAATTTAAGCGTTGCCTGCGTTTTGCGATCTGGCCACCCGATTTTCCAGGAATTTCACAATAGGCTTACTCCATTTTATTCTACTGGACATGGAATCTCTTATTTATTTCCCAAAATCTTCATTTACGTCTCACAGCGGATTATACACTTTTCTTCCATTTGTTTGCTTTTAATAAGGAGTATATTCCCGACATTTACTGTGGTAGAGTAGAAATCGGTGTAGGACAGATACAGTTTACTTCAAATTCTATTTAACACCAGTTTGTGCCTGGTATTAGACTTGAGGTGCGTCACGTTTGTGTGTAAAGAGCATTTCATACACGCCAGAGATCTTCAGCTTCGCTTTCTCTTGCAGTAGTCAAACAAAGCCTAAAGCTCTTGACCCTGCGGAAGATAAGTTCGCTCTTCACTAGGGCTGGGCACCGAAAGGCGATACTTTTATGGTATCGAATGAAAAACTCAAATACTATGAGTATCGAAAAATTATTTATCTTTCCGGTGCCAAATTTCGGTTCCAAAAGCCAAGCGGCTGTGTCTGTGTGAGCCTGTAGCATACTTGCATGTAAGGACCTAAAGCACTGGCTGTCCACCACCACGTGACGGGGGAGGATTTCGGAAGATACTCGCAGTCCACACAACACAAGTGTAGTTGTTTTTTCTCATGTGTTCTACGGCGTCGTTTTACAATGCCAAAGAGGTCTAAAATGTGGCTACAATTTATAAAAGTGGATGCCGAGTCAGCAAAGTGCAACATATGCGATAGGAGTATTGCAACCAAAGGCGCAAAAGGAAAACTTTCAGTGAGACGTAAGTTCACAAACAGGCGCGCTCTCCCTTTCCCTCTCAAAATGCTCAAATGGTTTCACATCAGCGCATCGCATCTGCACTAAAATCGAGCTGCACAGTTGACACAGGATTTGCCACTTTGCACAATCGAGGCAGTGTCGCATCGTCACTAAAGTTTATCATTTGCATTTATTTTTAAGTCTTGACAGTGTTCAAACCGCTCCGCACACACACAACACACACACACACACAGGCCATCTCACAAAAAGCTTGTGAGAACAAATTGCGCTGAAATGGTCAAATACACACAAATGTATGTACTTAATTACCGTCTTGACAAGTATGCACGTAAACCCCGTCGTGACTTTGCATTGAACATGTGCAACTGTATGTAACCGTATCCGTGTTCGCTCTTAAAGTGACAGCAGTCGAATAAACTGCTGCGGTCTCTGAGTTTCTCTTTGTCTTGTGTTGTTTGATGAATCTCACTGCTCTTGAATGACTAACTTTTGCAACCTTAAGTGTTAGGATTAATCTAATTTAATTTATTCAGGGAAGACCCATATAAATAAACATTTGATTCCTTATTAAATGTCTTTAGTATTTCTTACCTCAATACTAATGTTAGACCTACCTGAAAATGTGTCTTTAAAAACAAAAATGCACTGCATGATCCAATATTTAGGTGAGATAATTATTTACATTTATATGACAAGTCACCTAAGGGGGGGGGGGGGGGGGGGGGTTCCCCCATTGTCAGAAATAAAATTCAGGCCCTGAATGAACGTCTGTAAAACTCCCTATAAATAATTCTACATGATAAAAAGAAGGCTTCAAAGAGATCGGTATCGGTGATCGTATCGGCAGATGCTGCCTCCTGTGATCGATGATCGGCTCCAAAGATCCTGATCGGAGCACCCTTACAAAAAGCACAACCAGTTTTATTAATAATGTTACCCCTGAGTGAGAAGTGTTACCAGAATTTGTTTTAATTAAGGTGAAAAATAAAAGTTGTGTTTAATGTATTTTTGTTGATGTTGAAATGGATTTTAAAACATATGGTATAGGAAAAAGTATCGTTAGGAACAGGTATCGAAATTGAGGTATCGCAATAGGCACCGGATCAAAAGATTTTGAACAATACTCAGCCCTACTCTTCACACATTTTATTAAAAGTGTCAGGAACATCAGAGAAAACGAAGATATTAGAAAAACTATGCTCTTTCCTGCTCGTGTCCGACATCCCTTACAGCCCAAAGCGGCATATGAGCACCTCTGTGGGGAAATATAAAACAAATATGTTAACTAATATTTAACTTTCTTATATTATTTATATTTCCATTATTTACTGATATTTATTTAAATGGTTTCACAGGCTGTAGTATGTTGCTTCACTGGCGGAAGTACTAAAATAAACACGCACGCTTAAATGGATGTTTGAGAGCCTCTTTTATATTTTTATTTTCAAAATTTAATATATATATGTGTGTGTGTGTGTGTGTGTGTGTGTGTTTGTGTGTGTGAGCTGCATTTGAAGCATTTATTTATTTATATATTTATGGCTATTAATGCTCTAATTTGGTGTAAATGCATTTACATCACAAATATAACGCATAAATAATAATGCTAAAAAATATTGAAACAAAAACAAAATGCTTTAAATATGAAACTCAACTTTTTACTTGTCTGTTTAGTTCCTGTCTGAAACCCTTCCTTCTGAAAAGCAGTGTGCTCTGATTGGTCAGCTGGACCAGTGTGTTGTGATTGGTCAACCGCTTCGAAAGCATTTCGGAAATGTCACACCCCCTTACCATAGCCTCAAGTTTCAACACCACTAATGCAACTCAACCAGTCCTCACTCCTTTATTCTGTGCATGCCTTAGGGGGAAATCATTTAAATGAGGAATATTGTGATGCATTTATTCCCGGAAGAAAGACTAAAACGGAGTAATTTCAGTGGAATTATTGAAACATAAAAATTAGCATGATCTGTTGACAAGGCTTCTGTTCATTTTGAAACTGGGGTGTACTAACACTTCTCAGTTATCAGCTGATGCCAATATTCTTAAAATGGCCAAATGTCATATTGAAAAAAAAAGTGAAAATAGCTATTTGACAGATGGAAAGTGCTTTGAAGAAAATGCATCTTCGCAGTATGTTAATTTATTTTCGGTCTGCAACGGTAGATAAAATTCCATGCAAAGCAAATCTGTGTGAGCTTCCGCTGGGGATCCAGTAGGCCAGAGACATTCCTCTGGTGTCGGATTGAGGCCTGAGACGAGCACATATAACGTGATCTCTGCTCCACCTGGGCCCAGTGCGTCTGACGCCTTCAGATCTGTGCTGTCCACAGCAAATGCTACAGGGCACACAGAAAACATCAACCCCAAAAACCCATATGACATCAAAACCTTTTAGTGCTGTGGCGGTACAGCGGCCAGATGGAAATGCCATGGGACCCTGACCCATATACTTATGACAGACCAATAAACCAGTCAATATTTGGCCATTTATACAAACAGATATCAATTTGCTCTCTCATCCAGTAAAATCGCAATAATCCTTGTACTTTGTTACTATTGATATGAA